>QFET01000322.1:309-54746 GCA_003316355.1 Tuber calosporum | reverse complement strand
ATCTGTTGCACCAGTCCCCTCCTGGCTCTCCAGTTCTCCACCCCCACATGGCCCATCGGGCTTACCTCGCCTATGAGTTCCGCACTGGACCCCCCCTCCTTGACGCAGGCGCCAGGCACTACCCTCATCCTCATTCAGCACAACTGCCTTGGGAGCTGGAATGTGTTTCTATCCCTATTCAATAGCCTTAAGGCTATACACATCCCTCCACACTTGGTCGCCCTCCAGGATCCTCTGGTCTTCAAAGGGCGACTACCAAGATTTTAAACTTTTTAATCTTTTTCCCCACCTACTACTATTGGCGCCAAACCAAGGGTGGCTGTTTATGATCTCCTTGATTTCATGCAAGTTTTTGCACAACTACCCGTCTTCTCCGACCGGCTGGACTTAATGGCAATTGATATTCACTCCCCCTCAGGCCTGTTTAATTCCGCTCATCGGGTCTTCCGCATTTACAATGCCTACTCCACCACTGGGCGCTCCTCCCACACCCGTACAATTAATAAATCTTCTATTTTCAGGGAACACGCTTTTCACACCCTCCTGGTTCGGGATTTGAACCTCCATCACCCTCTTTCCGACCCTCTAAGGGTCCTTTCTGATTTGAATTTAGTCTTTCTTCCCCATACTTCGACCTGGCCTCCGAGCTAGGCTACTCACTGATAAACACACCAGGTGTATTTACTAGGTTCCCCTTCGATGGCACATCTAGACCTGGAGTCTTAGACCTGGCCTTCCTGAATCCTTTCCTTGCCCCCTTTGATAGCTCTGTCGGTGTCACCCTCCCACTGACTGGCTCTGACCATGTCCCAATCACAATAGCCCTATCCACGCCCTTCCTACGACAGCCTGACCCCACTCCTAACTGGAACAAAACGGATTGCCACACACTCTCCCCTCTCATCAAGGATCTATTGGTCCTACCTCCTCCCCCGCTCCTTACCTCAGCCTCACCTAGTGCTTGGTTCGACCGCCACCTGCGCACCATCACCTCCCTCCTAGCCCAGCACATACCAAACAAACGTCCTTGCTTCAGGTCAAAGCCATCGTGGACAGCTGAACTATCGCAGCTGCGCCAAGCCTTACAGAGAGAGGCAAGAATATCACGCATGTCCCCCTCCACCACCCTCTCCGACAGCGCTCGTGCCTCCCGCCTTGCGTATTTCAAGGCCATTAAAAAGGCCAAGGCACCATACAGGAACTCTTTCCTCACCTCCTTGGACTCCAAATCGGTGTGGGCTGCCCGCAGGATCGCTAGCAGGCGCCCCCCCTGATCGGTTCCCCTCCTTTCCCAACGCCACGACACCCGTCGAAGTCAACACCTCCCTCCTGCATCACATTTTTCCTCCTAAAGACCCCTTATCCTCGCCATCCATCCTGCCACCGTTCGCGGACTTCCTGCCACTTCAGAAACAGGAAGTCTCCCTCGACCTCCGCAAGTCCTCCAACACCTCAGCCCCTGGGCCCGACCTGATCCCCTATAGCATATGGAAAAGGGATCAACAACATCAACCCCACATTCCTCACCTCCCTCCTAGGTCGCTTGCTGACCTATGGCTTCCAACCCTCCTTCCTTAGAAGAGCCAATGGGATTGTCCTCTCCAAGCCTGGCAAATCTGACTACAACTCCCCCTCCTCCTTCCGAGTCATTGTCCTCCTAGAAACTATTTCCAAGATTCTGGAAAGGATAATGGCAACCCGCCTTTCGCTAATGGCCCGCACCGTTGGCCTCATCCACCCAAACCAATGTGGCTCACTCCCCGGCCTCAGCACCTTTGACGCATGTGCTGCCCTCTCTCATGAGGTCCGCCTGCTGCAACGTGCAGGCCTCAAGACCTCTACCCTATTCCTTGATATAATTGGCGGCTTTGATAATATTTCCTCTACTTGTTTATCTTCCCTACTTCGCACCAAAGGCTTATCTCCTTTAATGGTCTCTTGGGTTCGTTCCTTTTTGACTGACCGCAAATGCCGTCTGATTATTCAGGGCTCCCCTAATATTTTCTTGCCTGTTCAAGTGAGTGCCCCCCAAGGCTCTCCTATCTCCCCTTTGTTATTTTTAATTTATGTTTCCTCCCTACACTTGTCTATCTCAAAGGGGATTATGTTTTCTTATGATGATGATTTTACTGTCACTGTTGGGTCTGGGTCATACAGGAGGAATACACAGCTTCTTCAACACTACTACACCTGCCTCTGCAGGAAGGCCACCCCACTTGGAGTCTCCTTCTCCATCCCCAAAACCGAACTCACCCACTGACGAACTCCAAGGGATCGCTCTCCCCACTCACTGGCCCCAGTCTCTCTCGATGGGAGTGTCTTTCACCCCTCTTCCATAGTCCGATGGCTAGGATACTTTTTCTCACCCTCGATGGAAACCTCTACCCACTTCCTCAAGAGACTAGCCCTCGCTCAGGGGGCCTTCAGCCTCATCAGGCAACTTTCTCCTCCTGGCATTAGCATAGTCCCCTACCTGAACCGCAGACTGGCCATGGGCCTGCTACTACCAATCCTCACCTACGGAGCTAACCTCCTCATCCCCAACGCGGCGATGATGGGCAAGATGGAGGTCTTTTGGAGCAAGGTCCAAGATGGGTCACTAACTGCTTCTCATCGACTCCTGTATCTATCCTTCCCTGTGAGGCTTGCCTCCCTCCTCTCCACTCTCTCCTCCCCCATCGCCCCAGGATGGCCACACTACGGTTGGCCTGCTCCCCTCCCGAGATCAACCCAGCTGCAGCCCAGGTGCCTCCATCATTTCCATCCTTCTCCAAATGTATGGCAGGGGACTCCTCGCGCTACCTCCTTCGTGGCCTTAGGGCTAACTATATCCCCCTCTGTTGGAACCAACCAAGGCCCATACCCGCCGTCCGCTCTCGCCTCCCAATCGATGGGATGTGCTACCTCTTGGTTAAGCTGGCACCGGACGGTGTCAAACTCCCACAGATAAACTCCCACCTCCTACCGGGCACTGTCTTTGCCCCCCCCTCCTCCGATCCCAGGTGTTGTCTCCTACAATTTGATGAAGGAGGAGTGCAGAAAGGACCTCCTCACTGATTGGACACTCCTGTCCCCACCCCCTGCTTACTACCAGTACAAGCCGTCCCTACGCCCACATGCCACCAATGTCCTCAACCGCTTTACAGCTGGGCTTATCCACCAAATGCGCGCTGGCAAGAGCTACCTTGTTGCGCAACCCTCATGGAATGATGCCAATCGCTCTCCCACCTGCCCTTCCTGCGACTCAGAGGATGAAACCTTCGTGCATGCAATTCTCCACTGCCCCTCCAAGTCCCGAGAATGCCAGCTTTACCTTCCGAAGCTGTCTACGATGGATCATGGCTCTCCACTTTGGGCCGACCTGGACATGATCCTTGGTCTTGCCTCATATATCCGCACTACTCGCACGAACCTTCCGCCTACCATGCCAGCAGTTTTCGCTACTGCTGCCTCCTCCTCCTCCGACTATGACTCAGACTGAGTGGTTTGACTTTCCTGCTATATCTTTCCTTTCGGTTATGATTTCTTTTGGTATCATTTCATTCCATACGTTTTAAATTAGTCACCATTCTTGGGTGCGGTGACGGTATGGTCACCACCAGGGGAGAACCCCCACAGCCACCCCCCCACCCCGCACGCCTGGAATCAACGTCCTGCTTATGCCATAGCCAGCGCTCCATTGAGGTTCCCGTACGCTAACAGTGAATATACGAGACAACCAAAAAATCAAAATCAATCAAAACCCTCCAGCTAAGGGACCACCAAGCAACGAAGAAGAGACCCCAACAAGACATTCAAATTCCGCCACTCAGTAGAAAAAGTCTCCGAGAACCCTTATACCCGGCCATACCCCTTACCGAGCTTTGCCGACAGTTCCCCGACTTTCCCAACACAATCACAGCCTAGTCAATCCAACACCACCGAATCTGGTATCCCGTAACAGTCTCTTGGCAGGGTCCCGACCCCGGTTATAGCCCAAGTCTGTCTCTGGTGGGCATCTTGCATTTCCTACTGCACACTCTCGTATCCTGATGCGATATTGTGTCTTGACTATATCTTCCGTTCAGAGGTCCGGTTTTTATAAATAGTTACTTTTATGAAATTTACACAATTATCTTCAGCTCCTGGGCTTCCATCCGAGATCTTCCTGAATCTTTAGTTCTCAACTTCGAAACATACAATGTGATGATTTCTTGTGCCCAATTGTATTTCCTTCCATGTCTGACCTGCAGAAGGGGCTGGATTAAAAACAGATAACAACTGTCAGGAACAGTAAAGTTGTATTCTGATAGCAATCTGGCTACTTATATAAGCAATGGTTCTTATATACAAGATGCTAACCCACGCATGTATGCATAACCCAGTCCCAATCCTGTAAACTTGTAAGCCTTCAATATATCTCCTTAAATGTACTTAAATCAATGCGGCTCTTGACTCTGCCTTGCAAATCTGTCTCCGGGATCATGTGAACTAGGCTAGGAAGCACTCCACTATCAATTACCATCAATGGTTGTGCATCTTGCCTCTGCTATACGGTGAGAGTCTATGCATTACAGATAGCCTTCGTGATTTGACCGAGGTTAACATCAAAAAATATAATACAGGCTGTACAGTGCACCTGCATGTATAGTTCATGATTTTCAAGAGGGCAATTAGCTTTGCTGAAAGCAGACCATTTAGCCTACTGTACATCTCTTCCCTACCTGCTTGTACTCAAACTCAATCATTTCAACTTGCCTACTTCCTGAAAACCAAAGCAGCAGTACATAGTACCCACTGGATTTTGCGAAGTTAAGGATCTTGGTATGGTGGAATGGTGATTTGAAGGTGCATTAGATGTTCAACCCTGCGCGATCTAAGTCTTACTGGGTCTTCAGGAATACAAAGCTCAGTCTGCAACCCTTGGTCGAGATATGAGTCAATTCATAGTTAAGGGACTCTGAGGAGATTGTGAATACCTTGCAAAAAACTCTGACATCTATCAGGTAGTGGCATCATCCGTCCTGCATCCTTCTACAGGCTGCTTGAGGTTATCAAGTACTTGTTTTATCAGAGTGTTGAAAGATTTCAGCAGGGAGGAGAACTGCCGGATGTCGCAGAGAATCACATTACTGTAGTGTCTCTCTGAATAGTCTGCTGTCGACCATAGGTGTTCCAGATCTGTCGTACAGCTTCATCATGAATTGAAGGTCGCTAACCTTACTTGATTGGTTCTTTATACGCTACCTTGCCAAATTCAGTTAAATTCATTGGAACCTTGGCAAACTGGCACATGTGATCATGCAAGTGGCTAAGAACATGCATTTTAATAAAGTTGAAAGGGATTTCAGTATAAATGAAGTCCATAGTCCAGATTTAGTCTTCAGTCCGATTGTAATTACCGGCTCTGTGTCGCTTGAAGTGGACACAGGCTGGTTCAGTAGCGCTTGCATGTGTTGGAAGTGCCTTTGTAGCTCATCCACACTGACCTTTGTGCATTTTCATTCTCTGTACTCGATTAAGGTATGTCCCGTACTGTACTAACAGTAGAAATATTATTCCGTATAGCTCTGTATCTCCGGTATATGATTCTGGCATTTGGGCATCATAGTAAATTCCACCTTAACCTAGACCTACCCAGTAGCATGTTTGAACATTAAGACTAGTTTGCTGTCTAGCTGCCATTCTACCATTGTGGGAATATACAAAATACAACCACTTAAATTGCTCATCTCCTTTCATTCTTAATTCTGGACCTGCAGTTTGTATTTTTCTGTAATATGAATTCTGGCTAGAGCAGAAAAACTTTACATGTTTCGTCAAATACGTTTTCTGCTGCAGATTTATTATAAAAACAGTAAATTGAATCTAAGATTTATTCAAAGATTCTGTTATATATGTTTTGGATTATATCCGCGATGTGCACATCAGGCACCGTAACTAGATCAAGTACATGAGAAATCTTTCCTCCTAACTCACCTAGAGTCTCACCAGACAGTGGAGTTGGCAACAGAGGCCAATTTCTTTATTTGTAAAATGTTTTGTAATCTCGTGCTTCATACTGTGTGCTATCGTTTGCTCTTAATTGCACTGATATCACCTAACATTTGGAAGTAGAGTTAGGATATATCTAGTGCAGGCCACGAGTTTCCTTATAATCAGCAATTCAAGGGGATAAGATCGGGAACTCCTTTCGAATATTCCCATGACTAGAGTTTATCAGGATTCCCCTAATAGCTGGGTACTGTGAGAGCTCAAATATTGCTTTAAATACAAAGTGTTGTGTGTCAGCATTGATTTGTCCCTGTAGTTGGTCTGCTATTGAGGACATGATAAACTTGCACTGAACTGGCAATAATGCAAGAAGCAGGACAGGGATTGACCTAGGTCTGTTACACCTGGTTGACAGAAGATTTGATTGCATGATATGGACAGGCACAGTTGTTACAGGTAACCCAATTCAGTACTGTTAAATTGTTAGGGCCGTGCTTGTATTGTGAAATCTGCGAACTGTCCCCAAACCTTTATTGCAAGTATGATAAATGATAGATGTTGTCAAATGTGTATAACTGTTGTAACATAATAACTTATAAAACCTAATAACTGCATATATTGTCAAGGTGTCTTCCCAGTTGCTTGATAATATCTTAAAGTGCATGGAGTGGTAACTATTTGTACACTTTTCCTGGTACTTATCTTGGGCAAATAGTTGTAGTATCCTTGGCGACTTCGGCAATGGACTAAAGAGTTCGTATAGAGTTTGACCCTGAAGATGTATGACCGCACTGCAGCGAATAATCTACCAGTCTATCTGTTACTCAGAGGGTGTTAACCACTCCACCGGTAGATTTCTGTCAATCACATTATTAAATTAACTAACTTCAGTTTAATTCCACAGATTTGAGAACCTCCTATATGAGACCAGGTAATCAGTCCAGATGGCAGTCTCTCTTGCATATATGCAGTCATATGTATATAGGTCTGATTATCAAAAATATAGAATATGTAAAAGATCAACTTGAAAAACTTTCTCTAGCTTCTGTCAAAGAGGCAGAGTAGTTCTCAATACACACCTGTTAGCCAATATGGGAAATAGTACAAATTAGTTGATGTGATAGTATATAGAGCCGGGAGGTTACTATATGACTACAACCCATGCTGGCAAGAAGTAGTGTCTATAGCAGAGCTGCTCAGCCTTGGAGAAAGATCTAGATTCTAAAGTAGAGAGTACTATGACTCATGATAATCCGCATGCATATGCACTTGAGTGCATATATGCAGGAAAGACGGCCATCCAGACTGATCAACTGGTATTCTGGAAGATGTTTGCAACTGGACTACATCTACTGGAACTTAGTTCATTTGGCAAATGAATCGTAGGCTATTTACTGTTGAAGTGCTAGACACCCTCAGAATAATAAATAGTACGTGGGATCATTTGACCGAGCAGGGCACACATTTTCTGGGTCAAACTGGGTTACCACTTTCCATGACCCTGGCCATGATATCTAAGGATACTTCATATATATGGCTAACATAAGTACCAGGAGAATTGTATAAATAGCTAGCAGTTCCCCATAGTTAAGGGATGATAAAGCAAGGGAGAAGAGACCTTAACAATATATTCAGTTCTTTGTTAAAACAACTTTACTGCTTTCAAGAACCATCTTTACTTTTATCTTTATTCTTACTGGAGCTTTCCTGACAATTCTCCTACCCTCTCGATACAAGCACGGCCTAGGCAATTCAGCAGTAGAGAATTGGCTACCCCGTAACACTATATTGTTATTCTCTTGTCACCAAATCTCTACAATATTCTCGCGGCTATTTCATCTTATGCCTGAAGAATACCAAGACGCATAAAGCTTTCACCAGTGCAAAGATTGTGGGCACTGTCGACCTCTTAGTTTTGACAACATATTTCCTGTCTGTTGTGAAGGATTTGCCCTTGACATACG
The DNA here is from genome assembly GCA_003316355.1 of Tuber calosporum. NCBI lineage: Eukaryota > Fungi > Ascomycota > Pezizomycetes > Pezizales > Tuberaceae > Tuber > Tuber calosporum. The sequence continues at coordinate 46,809 of QFET01000322.1, read as the reverse complement.
TGCAGTAGCACTCAGACACCTACAAGCTATACACAACAAATATACAGAAAGAATATATCAGCAAGAGGGACGGTGGACAACTGCTTTCACCAAACGCAAATAATAATCTATCCATGATTATATGGAAGATCCTCGACTCAACCCTCAATCTCCTAGTTCGGTTTTAGAACCTTTACCGTACCAATAACTAAGAAGTATCTAGGATACTTCACTATCAGGACAAGGTATTCTGAATTTTGATCCCTTATCTACCATATCCTCTTTGTAAGAAATACTTTCTACTGACCTTGAGGAAATACCGCTTTTTGAAACTGTGGAACCCTCGTGGTTCACTAACCCATTTTTAGTCCCCACATCCGAGGACTTTACACGAATCTACGTCTACTTTCATGGGCAAGACTTTATCTGGCACGAATTTTTGGACTGGGATTCTGAGTGGTCAGATTTTACCTCCATTTACAACTTTAGTGCCTGGAGGCCAGAGGACTAGCCATTTTAAATTTTCTTATACCGAAACCATTAGGGTTTATAAGCGAGCTACCATGGTTATGTCACAAGATGACACTCCTATTCCGAGTCCTTAGGGACCGGACCGGATCATTGAAGAAGACGATACAGAATCTACCCCTTCTGCATCTCTAATTCCATCCAGGAGCAGGACCAGCTCTCCTATTACACATTTGGGTCGTCCACCATCCAGAGTTCAGAAACGTGCCGAGCGAGCTGAGAAGCCTGTCCATACTCAAGATAACTTCCAGCAAAATGTGCTATATGCATTGCGCCACCTGGTACGATCCTTGAAAGAAAGTGCAGATGAGAATCATATAGCGTTCTCAGCTTTGTCACAGGAGGCCAGGGAAGGATTCAAAATGATAGAATTGTTGCAAAGCCGTAAAGCTAGGGGTGAGGTTATCAATGATGCTGAAATACAGGAAGGCCGCCGAGAACTTGAATGGTTGAGTGGGGATACTGAAAGGGAGCAGCAAAGGTTACGTGCCCAGGTTCAGGAAGAATTCCGACCCCAACAGGCGTAACAGGAACAACTGGCCCAGGTCACGGAAACAAGGGATCGAATTCGGGAAAAGGCTCTTATGAACCTAAATGCTAAATTACACGAGCAGGAACAGGAATGAAATCGCAGGATGAATGAGCAACAAGAAATTGCGGCTCAACAACTGAGGCAACAAGTTGAAGGTATGAAGGCATACGTGAATGCCTTGGTACGTCAACTGCCCGATAAACCAGTTCCAGTACTGACTCAGTATGTGGCTAGTAATGGTGATCCAGGACCTTCTAACCGAGGGCAACCATCGATTCTACAGGAACAGGGCACAGTTCCAACAAAGGAATCAGCCTCGAAACCTAGGAAGGATACTGGAAAAGGAGTCGACCGTGGAGGAAAAAACCTACCACCGCCACCACCACCAGGTAACCTTGGTGATGCCTGTGACCCAGATGATGATGGGTCCGATAGTGATGTAGAGAATGGACCGGGCATTAGGGGCGGCTGGCCAGAATGCGCTCCCCGTTTACCATCTATTCCCAGAAACAATGTACCCGAGTACAGGTTAACTTTGGCTTTCTTAGAACGTATCAGTGCACTCTCTCAACCAGCAAAGCTAATAGCGGAACCACCCTACTTCTTTGAAGGACATGACAACCAAGATGTTCGAAACTGGTTGACAGCCTGTGAAGACTATTTTGATCGCAACCCTACACAGTGGGAAAATCATGCAAATCGAATAGTTTTTGCCTTAGGGAAAACAACGGGGAACAAAGTGGCACCCTTCTCGGAAAAATACAGGAAGGTGATGGGTGGATGAGGTGGATACACTCGAGACTCGGACTATTCCACCTGGGATCGTTTTCGGTAAGAAATCACAAAGCGATATATTGGTATTGAGGATGAAAGACCAGCCCTAGAAGAAATGACCAAGGTCTTCTATAAGGGAAAGATAGACACTGATCTTCTGCTCCTTGAAAACCTAAACATCAAACCCTAACTTACTGGAATTAGTTGGAGGGTGCGAGTTGAGAGTAAACTTGGCGATGAAATTTTGTGACAGTTATCCAATCCAAAATTTCTCCCCCGATGAAGAATGGATAGAAACCATAAGGGAAGTTGGGAGACAGGAGGAGGAATTTCTGGAACGGCGAAAATTATCCATAGGAGAACCCTCATCCAGAGGAACATCTAAGCGAAAGCGCGAAGACACCAGTAAAGGGGTCAACACCAAACTAGGATACACCAACCAGACACAAAGGAACAACCCCTCACGATGGAAAACTGCTAAGGCTAGCCCATTAACAAAGAAAGCGGGAATGCAAACCAAAGATGAGCATACTGACTGGGAGAAAGCTCATGATGAAATCTCGCAAGAGGTGGTTGATAAGCGAAAAGCAGGGAAAGAATGCACTCGCTGTGGCCTCAACAACCACACCTGTTGAAAGTGTTGAAAGGACATAGTGGTAGGCAGGGCTTTCGCTAAACAGACAAAACAGGACCGACCGAAATTTTCATACAAACCGCAGACGGCAATGCTCATACCAAGACATAATCAACCAAAGGTCAACAACATACAAAGCACTGCCTCACCTCGGTTATGGGAATTATCAGACACTAAAATGTCCTAAATGGCACCAACGGCGACGGCGATGGGGTATTTGGGGTACCAGGAAACTGGTGACCAGAAGCGAAAGAAGGGATCCCTCTCGGCTAGAGAGTCAGAAGTACTGGCTTTCGCAGGCACTATTCAGAATAGGAGCACAAGAGAAGTTGTCACTAAGTCCATAAGTCCTTAAGAGAACACGGTTAGTGGACAGACAAAGATGGAGCAAACCTCTTTAAGAATGACAACGGGGGGCGGTCGCATCTTTGATCCTGAGAAACAATCAAGTCTCACCCATTTTTCAAAGGCCGGCAGGACAACAACCAGACATGCTACCGAAATGAAAAATAGTGCAAAAGAAAGCTGGCGAGATTCTCCTCAATAATAAAAACCGAAACAGGGCCCTTGGTTAGAGGACCCTGCCCGGGGTCCCTACGAGAGTCAATGGTCCAAGGAACCGAAAGGACATGAAAATAAATTTTTGGTTTTTGGGTGGGTTTAACTTCTGACCCCGGAAGGACCTGTGGTTTTAGCTCCTCATTGAGCCCCCTGTCGTTGAAGGCATGCGGGGAAATGGCAGGCAGTTAGCCAGATCAAAGCGCCAGGGTTCTTTCAGTTCCGGAAACGCAAAATCTCTTCGAAGCGACCCAGAATGGCCATTTTAGTCACCGGACTACTTCATGGTTTGAGCTTTGTCTTATAGGAACAATTATCCAAAGGGTTGGCCTGGGTGGGGTTTAAACACATGACCTCCGTCCAGATACTTTTGGCAGGCCAATACCAAGTGCAACCGACCAGACCATGACCCCTGGAGGGACCAACAGTATAAATGAAAACCTCCACTTATACCAAAGTTTTTCGGGGTTTTTTGCGAAAATGCCGAGGTTTCAAAGAGTATTCTTTCCATGATGGGATGAGCTATTCTAAATTTGGAAATAGTTAACCTTTTCGGAATTTGACATACTTTTCTGAAAACAAATTTTGAAAACAAACTACCCTTTTGGGAAATTACACTCTAAAACGATAGCTAAGTTATTAAAAAAACCCCGGCGCATATTGCTAACAGCTATGCATATTAGCGATGCATAAAAATGCTGTGCATATTTATGCACGCATATTTCCTATGAAAATAGGATTTTTTAATTTTCATGGGAGCCCCTCGGCAGGGGGTAAAGACCGCTTGTAATGGGCCACCCAGAATCTTATTAAATTAACTATTGTGTTCTAGTTCGTCTCTGGAGACCTCTCTGGTCGAAACGACGTGGCGTGGTCACCTACATCCAACAGATACAACCATCATGTCTTCTAAGTGAGGACGAACAGATATGATACAGGCGCATAAGCCACAAAAGCTGGCCCATGACAAACCAAAACGCTACTAATGCCCTGAGGGCGATGGACATATCTACGTGTATGGAAAACGTTATTGCATAAAAGTCCTACTGGACTCAGGATCAAATATTTTTGTTATTCACGAAAAATTGGTTAAGGAATTAAATATTTCCTATAAATCTCGTCCGGATCCTGTTCCTATTCTAGGATTCAGAGGAGACCAATTGTATACTAGAGAAGATTACACTTGTCCTTTCTTCCTGGAGATTGGAAAAAATAAACATTTGTCAAAAATCTTGTGCGAAATCGCACCTACCGGAAATTACGGAATAATAATTCGATTTGGGTGTTGGAATAAGGAACATCTAATAAAGGAAATACATGACTCTGGAAACTAGAGTTTTGAGGCTCCAGAGTGTCAGCTCCCTCCTTTACCCAAAGATGAAGTCATTTCTATCGCATGGGACGAGGAGGTATTGGAAGACCCAGAGGCAGTGGTTATTGGAAGAATTGCAAGAATAGATGATGAGTAAGAACTAGTCCTCGATTCACTTCCCAAACAATACCACGGCTACAAGGACCTTTTTCGCCCGTCAACTGCAGCAAAATTAGTCTCTCCTCAAACCTTTGATCACGCTATTGACCTCAAACCAGACTCTCAACCACCCTGGGGACCAATTCATCCGCTATCGGAGAAACAGCTAAAAGCATTAAGAACATATTTGGATGATATGTTAAAACAAGGAAAGATATCCCCCAGCAAGTCACCTGCCGGGGCACCAATACTTTTTGTTCCCAAACCGGATGGATGCCTCAGATTGGTAGTAGACTACCCAGGATTGAACAAAGTCACTATCCACAATAAGTACCCTCTCCCTCTGATGACCGAACTACGGGATCGTGTTCAAGGACCAACTATTTTCACTAGGCTGGACCTCAAAGCTGGATACCATCAAATCCGCATATGAAAGGGTGATGAATGGAGAACTGCCTTTCGCACGAGATATGGTATAGCTAAATACAAAGTTATGCCTTTCGGACTTGTCAATGCACCTGCAACATTCCAGTCAATTATGACTATGATCCTGAAGGACTTCCTAGATGAAGGGGTGGTAGTATATATCGATGATATACTCATCTACTCAAAAACAGAAAAGGATCATGTCATCTTAGTAAAGAAGGTGCTTGAATGACTACGAGAGTATAATATGGCCATATCCATCGGAAAAAGCACATTCCATGTCAAATCCGTGGAGTTTCGCGGGTATATAGTGGCTGTTGATGGAGTCACTATGAGCGAGCGCAAGGTTGAATCAATTAAGGCCAAGCAACCACCTACCTCAGTTCAAGATATTCAAATCTTTATGGGATTTGCCAATTTTTACCGACGATTCATAAAGTATTTCTACGCACTATGTGCACCAATTACGGTTTATTAAAGGGAAATCCAAAGGATTTTGCTCGGGGAGAAATACAGCAAATTGCTTTTGATGAACTCAAGTAGCGGTATATTACAGCTCCCATACGTTGTCACTTTCATCCTGCAAGAGAAAAGCTAGTGGAAACTGATGCAAGTGATTATGCGCGCGGATGTTTTCTGTCTCAATATATGGATAAGAAGTTGCATGCAGTTGCATTCCACTCCAGGAAGCTTACCCCGGCGGAACGCAACTATGATATCCATGATAAGGAATTATTGGCCATGTTAGCTGGTTTGGAAGAATGGCGGCAATACTTGGCAGGAACTGATGTACCTTTCACCATCTATACTGATCATCAAAATCTACAATACTTTCTCACAACAAAGGCCTGGTCGGCCTTACATATTCGAAGGGCCCAAATGTTAACTGATTTTAACTTTAAAATCATTTACAGACCTGGGACCAAAGGAGGTAAACCTGACGCATTAAGCCGGCGGCCAGAGTACTGCCCTAAGGAGGGAGCTGAGCATGCCAAGTAGGCTATACTCCAGTCTCATCACTTTGGAACCCACCAAAATAACCGAAACTTAGTGGTGTCAGTCACATGGGGAATGCAAAATTTGCAACGACCCCAACCAGGATTACCAATAGATCAAAGCACCTGTTTGGTTAGGGTTAAAAGATTACAACAGGAAGCAAGAATTCCTCCGCGAGGTTCCAAGTTAGCCGCAGGATACGACCTATACAGTACTAAGGATACCATAGTTCCTTCTAAAGGGGAAGTGCTCATAGGGACTGGATTAGCCATCGGACAACTAATTGGAACATATGCCCCTATTGCACCTCAGAGTGGATTGGCAGTCAAGCATGGTATTTCCATTGGAGCCGGAGTAGTAGATGCGCACTATAGGGGTGAGGTTAAGATCCTCCTAGTCAACAGTACTGACAAAACTTTTAAGGTACGGACCGGAGACCACATAGCACAAATGATTATGGAAAGAATTGATGAAAGAGAGCTTCATGAAGTCACGGAGTTGGAAGATACGGAACGAGCAGGCCAAGGATTTGGGAGCGCGGGTATCCACTTGGAGGAAACTAATCCGCAATTATGTTTCCTACATTCTAATGCCAACCACGAGTTCCTGGACACAACCGATATTTCCGTTCACCCAATATGCACTAAAGGACAATCCTTAATGTCCAATGCAATAATTGCTAAATGCGATGTCAAGAAATTTGATATAAAGTTTATGGCAAGGGTAAAAGAGAAAGCAAAGGATGATCCAGAGTGGACACATATGAAGCGGGAGTTACAACAATTAGGACCTGATGGCAAGCCATTGCCAAACCAAAGGACTATGACGGATGGAATGCTGTTGTACAAAGAACCCCTATACATTCCCTAGGACGAACCTCTGTAAACCGATATTGTAAAAGGTTGTCATGACTCAAAAGTTGCAGGACATTTCGGTCAAGAAAGAATTCTAGAGATTATCACTAGGGATTTTTACTGGAAAGGAATTACCAAATGGATAGACCACTATATACGGTCATGTACAGAATGCCAAAAGGCCAAGGCACAAGGCACGCACACTTTGGCCTACTGGAACCATTGCAAGTACCTTTGGCAACTTGGGCATCTACCTCAGTAGATTTTATTACGCAACCACTCAAATCTGCAGGGTACAGCCAAATTATGGTTGTAGTAGACCGATTCACAAAAATGGCACATTCTTTTGGTCTGGAGGAAGATGCGACAGCAAAGGATGTCTCTCAGGCATTTATCAAAGAAGTTTGGAAACTTCATGGTCTACCAACCAAAATCATCTCAGACATGGACGCAATGTTTGCAGGAGAATTCTGGGAGTCTGAGTGCAAAATGTTAGGCATAAAGAGAAAAATATCTACCGCATACCACCCTCAGACTGATGGACAAACAGAAAGGGTCAACCAGGTACAGGGAGTATACCTGCGGATATTTGTCAACAATGATCAGGATAATTGGTACCACCTTTTACCATTAGCCGAGTATGCATACAACAACTCGGTAACAAGCGCTCATGGAATAACACCATTCTTAGCAAATTATGGTTACCACCCTCAAACAGAATGGATAAAGGAGCGAGAAGCCCAGAATCCAGGAGCTAGTATGTATGCTAACTGGATGGAAACGTTATACAAAAAGGCAAAAGAATCAGTGGAAAAGACTCGGGAAGGAATGAACAAATACCACGACCGTAAGGCTCACAGCCCACAAGACTTCAAGTCTTGTAATTGTGTTATGCTGAATGTAAAGAATATCCGTATTAAGCCACCATCCAAGAGGTTAGCCCCAAAATTATATGGTCCATTCAAAATCCTGGAGCAACGAGGAAACCTTGCCTACAAGTTGGAATTATCTGAAGACTGGAAAATCCATCCGGTGTTACATGTATCGCTACTTAAGCCATACAGAACTTCAGTTCGATCAGGCCAATAACAACCACTTATGACACCGGAAGATGTTGAAGGTGACCTAGAATGGGAGGTGGAAAAAATCATTAAGAGTGAAATAATATCTTATGAACGAAGATTCAAAGGACGGTCAAGAACCATCCAAGAACTTCGATACTTTGTTAAGTGGAAAGGATGTTCAGAAGATGAGAACACCTGTGAACCACTGGAGCACTTACAGCATGCTCAAGAATTGGTAGAAGATTTTCATGAGGAAAATCCGGATATGCCAAGGTTGGGCAACAGTAGTATCTACCGAAAGGTTTTTCCCGCTGTGGCCAAGTTATCACAGAAGGTTTATTAACCCTACCGGAAGGAGTACTAAAAGGTTATATTGCTTCGGGACGAAGCCTGGAAAGGGGGAGCTGATGTTACCCATATGAGAAATGGTACAAATTAGTTGATGTGATAGTATATAGAACTAGGAGGTTACTATATGACTACAACCTGTGCTGGCAAGAAGTAGTGTCTATAGCAGAGCTGCTCAGCCACGGTGAAAGATCTAGACTCTAAAGTACAGAGTACTATGACTCTTGATAATCTGCATGCATATGGACTTGAGTGCATATATGCAGGAAAGACGGCCTTCCAGACTGATCAACTGGTATTCCGTAAGATTTTTGCAACTGGGCTACATCTACTTGAACTTAGTTCATTTGGCAAATCAATCGAAGGCTATTTACTGGTGGAGTGATTGACACCCTCAGAATAATAAATAGTTCGGGGGATCATTTGACCGAGCAGGGCACACATTTTCAGGGTCAAACTTGGTTTCCACTTTCCACGACCCTGGCCTAGATATCTAAGGATACTTCATATATATGGCTAACATAAGTACTAGGAGAATTGTATAAATAGCTAGCAGTTCCCCATAGTTAAGGGATGATAAAGCAAGGGAGAAGAGACCGTAACAATATATTCTGTTATTAGTTAAAACAACTTCACAGCTTTCGATAACTATCTATACTTATATCTTTATTCTTACTGGAGCTTTCCCGACAATTCTCCACCCTCTCGATACAAGCACGGCCTTGGCAAATTAGCAGTACAGAATTGTCTACCCCGTAACAATACCTACTTTATGCCAATATTGGTTGTAGTTAATATAGTCACCTGTCTGCACTTTATACCCTTACATCTTTATGCATGAACCCTTAGTTCCATAACAATATGTGTTACAATACTTTTTTGTACTCTGAAAAATTGCTGTTATCGGTCTGAAGGGACCTTACTATGATTGGGACAATTCTGTATTCCAGTGCAAGTGTATCCTATTAATGGTTAGCCAGTACTTTTTGTAACAGTTTGGCACTTTGCACTAGAAACTACAACTACCCGTCTTCCATATGCAATTGTGACTATTCTCTTGGACCCTCACTGTCTTATTCATGCCGTATTGCATAAACTACGTCATGTCGGTAGTGGATCTCATGAATGAGATATCTGTCGAAACATATCATGTCATATCAGAACACGGGCATAGATTTGATGTTAACATCCACATTTCCTTCCAACAATTATAGAACCGAACTGTGTGGATATAATAACAAGAGATGGTTCTCCAAAGTATGAATAGAGGTATATCTGACTGAATCAAAATTTCCAATACCAGTAGGGAAGTATTCATTAATGTGTGACTTCATTACTTTCTCTTAATGAACTAACATGGAAGTTAGAACCTGTACACAAGAGCCAAAGGTGCACATCGGTCCTCATTAATGACACTTAGTTCTTGACAAATCCAAGGACTTTGCAAGTTGATTGTCTGGCGTCAGCATTATCCATCATCTGGTAGGCTGGCGTGAACATAAGGTCATTGTCTTTTTCAATATCTCACATGAGTAAAACCTAGTTAGGAAATTTCTCATGCCAGGATTCAGTGGAGTCAAGATCGCATTCATAGTCTGAATCTGGGTGTCGGTTCGTAGAGTAGTGCAGCAATAACTTACGTCCATGTTGGTCATGCAAAGGCGGGTGATGTCTAGCGTACCGTAGACACAATGATATGGGCAAGTTTTGCGTATGCCGTTGATAGTTACTTTTCCTATGCTAATGGCAACTTTTATATTTTCCAACAGAATAAACATTGTATGACCAATATAGCTGTCAGTTCAGTCAATTTAGGAGATTCTATGTGCACAAGTAGTAGGTGTATGTCAGGATTGGTGACTAAGCCAGGCAGGATTTCACAAGACCCATAGTTATGAGTCATAAGGCTCTCAGATTACGCACTATGACTCAGTAGTAGTCATGGGGTCTCACATGATGCACACTAGTGCAATCATTGTTATATTGTGAATGGTTGATCATGCCCAGGACCCACCTTGGTGAGTCATATGATGTAATGATTCTCTCACATGACTCACATTATGAGTCATGGGTTTCGCACATGTGACCACTTTAGGACACATGACTTGTTTTATGAGTTTTGATTGGTTTGGGATGCTGCGCAGTTGATTCATAGGAGTCAGCTGATGGATTTCAGAGTATGACTCAATATGAGTCATGTCGAGACTGTGACTCATAGATATGAGTCATCAGGGTTAGGGTTGGGGGAAGAGTTCCTATATAAGGACTTCTAGGCGGCCTGTAGTTAGGACTATTCACACAACCATCTAAGTTATTTCCTATACAATTACTTTAACTCTTTACTCTCCCTGTCCTCTCCTGGCATTGTGCGATAGGAACCATAGGGTGTTGGCTATCAATATAATGTAGGCATAGGCCTAAGAACAATAGTGGATCTTCGCCTTGTACTACTCGTTGCAATAGTACTCCTACCTTGGTGGCAGAGATTAGCGCCACGCCCTGTACTGTACTATGTGGACGGCCGCTTATCTTCATCCCGCCTACAGAGAAGTAGTTACCTGTTGCAAGTCAGCCGACAGCATAAGATCGTAACATTTGGTTACCTCACCTAAGCAACATCTAACTACAAAATGGCGGACGTTACCGACAACGACTTGACCTTATAGAGGGAGAAATCCATACCTCACCAGTAGGTCCGGCAGTCGAAGAAGCACTCAATACAAACCTATCCAGAAGTCAGCCATAAAGGACTACCAGCCGCATTTAACCTGAACCTGCCATACCTGCTGGATCAATTGAACCCGAAAGACCCAGACTGGTAATAATCTCTACTCAAGGACCTGCAAACGAAGGTGTGGGAGCAGGAATTCAACTAGCAGGGTTCACAACTGCACAGTTACAAGAAATCCTGAACCTGATCAACAATCAGCAAGAAATAACCAATAACTGGATAAACGTCTAGAAACCCCCTACTTTCTATGGAAATAGGACCAAACTATGAACATTCATAGTACAATGCCAATTATAGTTTGAAGCAACACGTGAAACACGACATATAGTACGCATTACCTATGTCATAAGCCTGCTACGGGACGCAGCAGCAAGCTGGATAACTCCATTTGCCAAAAGGCGCAAAATAGAGACTTGGACTACCTATGAGGAATTCACTGCAGCCCTCAAGGACCAGTTTGGGGATGTGGTCGCCGAAAATGCAGCGAGCACAAAGCTCGACCCCCTAAGGCAAGGCAAAGAACCAGTTACTGAATACTGGAATGACTTCCGCCTAACAGCCACGGAGGCCAATGAGGACGAAGGAACGTTGCGAAGATAGTTCTTTAGAGGAATTAACTGAATGCTGCAAGACGCCTGGGCAGCAGACCACATAGTGGCTACAAATGTCCATGCCCTTGCAGCATGGGCAATTAAATAAGAAAATTATATCAATATGATCAAACACCTACAAGGCAACAACAGCACCTTTATCCGACAACCGGAAACGCCCAGAAATGATCATGGACCCAGAAGATCAGGCAACAATGCAGAAACTCGCGGAGACCCAATGGACCTGGATGCGACCAAAAGACGCCCACGACTGAACCTCTCCCGAGCAGAATTTACAAGAAGAAGGGACAACGATATATGCCTGGGATGCGCCAGGCCTGGGCCCGGATTCAGTGACTGCCGAAACGCAAGAGATGAGAAGGACTATACCAGACAGTTCAACAGCAAGACCAACAATAACCACTGGATACCCCGAACCAATCTGCGCGAAGTGGAGATCAGAGAAACACCTGACGATTCGGGAAACTGTAGAAAGTCCCCAGTAAGAGATGGGCTGCGGGTCAAGACAACCAAAACCATCGGAATCAGTAGCATCTACATGGCACTTGCAAACACAGAAACATTGGAACAAGAAAAAGACCATGCCATGGTCAAAATTCAATTACATGGCAATGACAAGAGAGTCATCATTAAGGGCATGATTGACTCAGGCACTACAGAAAACTTTATTGATAAGGAATTAAGCCAACGACACAGCATACGAACATAGAAAGCAAAAAAAATAAGGGAAATCTATCTTGCGGATGGGGAACCAAGCGCGATGGGACCTATTACCTATATAGCGGAAGTACCTATGGAAATTGGCAGCCATAGGGGAGTGGCAACCTTCTAAATTGCAGATTTGCCCAACCATGAGGTGGTTTTAGGGCTGCCATGATTAAGAAGACACAACCCCAAAATCAAATGGGAAAGTAACAAGATTACTTTTGATAGTGAGAGGTGTACAACGGTTTGCCTAGAAAGCTCGCCAGGGGTGGAGCTAGTCCCCGAAGCAGAAGCCCCGGAATAGAATTTATCTATGCAATTCTCTAAGATTCAGGCCAAGGATGTCCAGAACATCAAAATACAAAGATTAAACGAAACAGTAAGGATCCCTACCAAGGGATCAGCAGGGGCAGCAGGACAGGACATGTATTCAAGTGAAAAAGTCACGATACCGGCAAAAGACCGGAAACTTGGCAGTACCGGAATAGCTATCAGAATACTGGAAGGCACCAAAGGGCAATTGCTCCACGTAGTAGATTGGCAGTTAAACATATGATTACTATCAATGCGAGGGTAATCGACGCTGACTATATAGGTGAAATCAAGGTAGTACTGGTTAACCAGGGAAAAGACGATTATATAGACGAGCCAGGGAGCAGAATCGCTCAGTTATTATGCGAAAAGATTGCCATAGGACAATGCGAAGAAGTGGAGCAATTAGCTCCCACCATGGGAGGCGAAGCCGGGTTTGCAAGTACCAACAAACCAGATCACCAAAGAATCGTGATCTTCGAGATCTCTGCCACCTCCTTGGTTTAGTTCAACTGAAGAGGTGAGGTTATCGGGATCCTCAAATGGTATTATAAGGTAAACAAGCCTAGCAAGATCGAAGCAATCAATATCAGCACAGAATTGGCTATCAGGGCAAAGAGAGGACAATAAAAGGAGAATACGCAAAATATTTTTCCTAGGGACTATCACCAGTACCAGGGCATGTTCAAAAAGGAAGAAGAAACACGGCTACTACCACACCGGGCCAAGGTTGATTTAAAGATCAACCTAATGAAAGGAGAAACGGTACCAGAAAGAAAGTTGTACCTATCCGGAGAAAGAGAGTGGGAAGAACTAATAGAATACCTCGGTGTCAACAAAAACGAGGCTGGGTCCGAGATACTTATGCCAACGGAGGATGACCAAGCCTGTTTGTCAAAAAGAAAGATCGTAAACTGCGACTATGTGTGGCTTACCGAGGACTCAAGGAAGTCCCCAAAAGGGATAGATACCCATTACCACTGATAGGAGAGGCCTTGGAGAGGCTGAGGACAGCCATATAATTTGCCAAACTCGATATTTGAAATGCCTACTACAATATCAGGCTCAAAGAAGGAGACGAATGGAAAACTACATATACGACAAAATACGGTATATACGAATATACGGTCATGCCCTTGGGACTTAAGAACGCCCCAGCAGCCTTCCAGAGATGAGTCAACAGAATCCTGAGCCGTTTCCTAAGTATCAGTTGTATTGTCTCTCTAGACGATATTCTGATATATGCGGAGAACCTTAAACAACACTGAGACAATGTTAGAAATATCATGGAAGCCTTAAGGAAGGAAGGACTCACACTCAAACCATCTAAGTGTGAGTTTCATAAAGAACGAACAGAATACCTAGGATTCATCATCGCTGGAGACAGAGTCATTGTCGATCCTATCAAAACTGAAGCAATATGGGAATGGAAGCTACTAGAGACCAAGAAAGGCATAAAATGCTTTATGTGATTCTGCTACTTCTATCGGCGATTCATAGAAGGGTTCAGCTGTATAGCCAAACCTTCATATGAGCTGACCAAGAAAGAAGTCCAATGGAACTGAATGGACTGACAACAACAGGCATTCGATGAACTACCCCTAACCCTAACCTCAGTACAACTTCTCGTCCATTATGATCCTTAGAAAGAGATCTTGATAGAAACTGATGCCTCAAAATTTGTATGCTCCCGCATATTATCACAAAAAGGGGAGGATGCAAAATGGTGACCAGTAGCATACTGCTCGAAAACGATGTAACCTGTAGAATACAACTACGACATACATTCCAAAGAGCTATTAGCAATCATGCAAGCTCTAATAGAATGGTGAACATATACAAAAGGGAGTCGACATCGACTATCGATACTTACCGACCACAAGAACCTGGTAGGCTTTACCATGACAAAAGAACAGAATGACCGACAAATTCGCTAGAGCGAAACACAGCCAATACGATATCAAAATACAATACCGACCTGGGATAGATGGAGGAAAGCCAGACGCCCTAATGCGAAGAGTGGAAGTCATCCCAGGGAAAAATGTCTAAAGGATTCACCAGAAACACAGAATCCTGCTACCAATGGAACACTACTTTGAAGCAATGGAAGTGGTGAAGTTTACAGAAGAGGATACTGGAATCCGAGAAGTAAGTAATCTGATATACAGATAAGGGCAATCCACGATGCCCGGGTAAGAGGAGATAAGGAAATGAGAGGAGTTGCACTTGGCACATGCCAATGGAAGGATGGATACCTAAGGTATCAAGGGAAAATTTGGGTCCCAGAAGAGGAGGCGATAAGGACAACGATAATACGACAAAACCACGATTCACTAACAGCCGGCCATGGGGGAACAAGCAAAACTACCTCCCTTCTAGTCAGACACTATTACTGGCCAAAGATGAGGGACGATATCAAAAGATATGTCAAAAACTGCAATACCTGCCAAAGGTCAAAAGCAATCCGGCATGCACCATATGGACTACAATAGCCAAATGAAACACCACACCATCCATGGATATCCATAGCAATGGACTTTATCACTGACCTCCCGATATCAGCGGGCTATAATGCCATACTGGTAGTAATTGACCGCTTATCTACAAACAGTCACTTTATACCTTGCAATAAGGACATGAATATACTAAAGACTTTGTGCAAATATTCCGGAGGGAAATATTTCGCATACTTGAACTACTACAGGATATTATCATAGATCGAGGAACCTTGTTTACATCGGAACTATGGAGAGAAACGACGAAATGATTAGGGATAGAAAGGAGGTTAAGTACCGCCTTCCATCATCAGACCGATGGACAAACCGAGAGGACAAATGGGATACTCGAACAATACCTACAAGCCTATATCAACTATCAACAGGACGACTGGGCCGACCTACTACTATTGGCAGAATTCCCATACAACAACAAAAGACAAGAAATAATAAAGACTACACCATCTCATGCGAATTATAGTCACCACTGAGAACATGAGGCAGTTGGCCACAGGATGCCAAAAGAGAGAACGGATAAGGAAGAAATGAGTCCGGTGTACAGTATCCTACGTCAGGAAATGGTCTGTCCACAGTTAAAACAAAAAGAGAATTACAATTGGCACAGATAACCCAATCTGAATTTCAAGTCAGGCGATATAGTCTTATTACTGCCAAGGAACATCTGGACAACAAGACCATGCAAGAAGCTTGACTACAAGAAAATCGGACCATTCAAGATCCTTACCAAGGTGGGCCCAAATGCTTATAAATTGGCCATGCCCCAACAAGTGAAGGTCCACAACACCTTCCATATCTCACTCCTTGAAACCTATCACCAAATTCAATTCGCCTCACAAAGACAATTAACACCACTTCCTATCGAAATCGAAGGAGACAGCAAGTATGAACACCAAGAAATAATTGATTCACGAGAACACCGAAGAGGCCTGCAATATAGAGCCAAGTGGACTGGCTACTTTCCTGAACACGACTAAACGTGGTACCCTGCTTAGAATTTTAACAATGCTAGCATCGCTAGTGAACGTTTCCATCAGCAGGACCCATGAAAGCCCGAAATGGATAACAGTCAAGATCGAAACCATGGAGGAACAACTAAAGAAATAGATGACCTGTGGACCCGCCAACGGTTGGGGCGATAGCCCAAGAGCTCTCACACTAACGAGCCCCCAATATGCAACGTTGGAGAAAAGACAAAAACAGTCATAAGATAACGTTCTTTCATGGACTGCCTGCTATGACAATGACTGCCACGTACCTTTACAAGATAAGGAAGGATCATATTGGTTTCCCAAACAGCCAAAAATACGCAAAGAACAACAACATTACAAGGAAAGTCCTGGATCCACTGCTTCAAGGACAACTGTGGTGTATATCGATCCGAGAAAATCGATGTCAGGTATTACCCCTGACACACCGTGGAAGTGGCACCCCTCCACGAATATGATGCACGCATACGGAAAAGAAAGAAAACTGTGAGGACACGGTTGAGGAGAGAGGGGGGGGAAAATATTGAGACGGATAGTAGTCCAGATGTGGGATGCCTGGAACATCAGATTGAGGAGTTACGAAACCAACTTGGCACTGCTGTAGCCACAATTAACAGACCAAAAACAGGACATGCGACCTTCCAGAGAATGATTGCCGACCGAGATCGAACAATCAGAACGGCAAACCTAACATTGGAACAAGTCGGCAAAAGTTGGCAGCACGCCGAACATCACGTTCGGAAGTTGACAAAGGAAGTGCCCAGGTTTGGAGAAATCCTGACGGGAATAGGACGTTGAGCCTGATGGGACTCCGGCTGATCGGAGAGGAGAGCTAATATTACGAATGGTGACTAGGCCAGCCATGATTTCACATGACTCATAGTTTTGAGTCATAAGGCTCTCAGATTTCGCACTATGACTCAGTAGTAGTCATGAGGTCTCACATGATGCATACTAGTGCAATCATTGTTATATTGTGATTAGTTGATCATGGGCATGATCCACATTGGTGAGTCCTATGATGTAATGATTCTCGCATATGACACACATTATGAGTCATGGTTTTCGCACATGTGACCACTTTAGGACACAAGAGTTGTTTTATGAGTTTTGATTGATTGGGGACGCTGCGCAGTTGACTCATGGGAGTCAGCTAATGGATTTCATAGTATGACTCAATATGAGTTATGCCGAGAGTGTGACTCATAGAGATGAGTCACCAGGGTTAGGCTAGAGGAAAGAGTTCCTATATAAGGACTTCTAGGCGGCCTGTAGTTAGAACTCTTCACGCAACCATCTAAGTTCTTTCCTATACAATTACTTTACCTCTTTAGCCTCCAGCTCCTCTATTGGCATTGTGCGATAGGAACCATAGGGGTTTGGCTATCAATACAACGTAGGCATAGGCCTAAGAACAATAGTGGATCTTTGCCTAGTACTACTCGTTGGAATAATACTCCTACCTTGGCGGCAGAGATTAGCTCCATGCCCAGTACTGTACTATAAGGACAGCCCTCTTATCTCTATCGCACCTACAGAGAGGTAGTTACCTGTTGCAAGTCAGCTGACAGCATAGGATCGTAACAGTGTAGGACATTATTTTGATGTCTTTAGACTGAAAGCCGGTTCACAATTCTCATATAGAGTGAATAGTAACTAGTCACATATGAGGTCTAGTAGCCAATGTACAGATATCAGCTGGCTTTGGCTATGGTTTGTTTCCTAAAAAAGCGCTGCAAAGATCATAGATCTGCGACGATCTGTCTGTCAATATGCATCCAGTAATGTTGAGGATTCAAAGTTCTTTTGAATTACCCCAGGAACTTGACAATGTTTATTAATTACTTTAAGTGCTCTGATGATCTAGGGGTTAGATATATAATATACATGAACTACGATCCAAAGAGCGTCTTTCAAGAATCTTCTTACATCCAAATCTTCCAGACTAGCAACAGTGTTTGCCATATTGGCCAGATAAGTCCATTATTAGTAATATGAGCATCAAGAAAACTAAAACCAATAGGTATACTTCAAAATATCAACAAGCAACAGTACGTCCTGATATCAAATGCAGCTGAGGGAAAAGCTATTCTTGGACAAGTCAATCCACTTCTGCGTAATTGTCTTCAGTATAACCTTGATGCAAGACTTCTTGATTCTTAAAACTTATCCCGCATATGATCTACCTAGGCATTATGTTGCATTAACCTGACATATATAACTACACTTGAGAAGGCGGATGTAAACTGTGAAATCCCAGATGTTAGCCAGTAACATTTCCAATATGAATGATTTGCGTAAATGTGATTTTCTGCAGATATTGATAGGAATGTGTAGATTGCACCCTGTCTGTGACACAGTCTTCCATGCGTCCGCTACTAATACCATGGCTTCCAACCAGGAGCCTGATGAAGCAGGAGTTCAACTATTCAAGGACTATTGTAGGAAATTAAAAATCTGCCTTTGTTATCACCAGGTGGTCACACCTCCACCAGGAGTACCAGTAGTTATCGTTGGGCACTTTATATGTTTACCGAAACTAAGACATTGGGGCGCATAAAGTCCTTGAGACCATTTAATACCTGCTCAGGGTATAGCTGTTCGCCTGGAGGCAATGGTAATATAACCTGCTATACAAGAGACTGCCCCAATGGAAGAGGTGGAAATGAAACATATCATACCGGAGGCAGTCAAACTAGAAGCAGGCCTACCGTAACCTGTTGAAGACCAAGGCGTAGTACTAGAAGATATGTATGAGGAAGCTGCCCTACTACAGGCTGTTGAACACGAACTGGTGTTAGTAGAACCTGACAAAGAGGTACACTTTGTACTGGTAGCTGTCAAAAAGGAAGTCAGCCTACTGGGAGCTGTCCAACAGGATGTAAGACTACCATATATCATTTGGTATAGCTTACCGAATCTCACCACAGCCAGTGGTCTCTAGAGGGCCTGTTTAGGAAAAGTATCCTTGACTGAAAAAAGTGCTTGGAAATCATAGGTAATTTAAATAAGAAAGTACCGAGGTATTATGCATACCGCATACAATGATTCCTACTAGAGTTGCAAAACGTAATGCTTCTTATAAACAAGTTTTCATATTTAGCCCTATAGGAACCGGGTCTTTGACCAATAGTTTTACTGATCATTTCCTGTATGATATCATAATTGTTAGCATAATTTCAAACCTGATATTACTCTCTTTATAACTATTTTAGCCAGGACAGTCAATGTGAAATATTGCCACCAGTTTATAAATGCGACCTCTATTTCTCCGTTGTCTAAATTTGCATATACTTTTCCCTATTATTGTATATCTACTTATGATATATTAATATGAGACTGTATATAGGTTATTATGTGACTTACTATAATACAGAGTTGCTAGAGGTATTCTCTCCTTTCTGGAGATTTTTGTTTGCTAGTATTAACACCATTCTGGGGGGATGAAGTACCAGGCTGATGCATGCAACATTCTGGATCATTTTGAATATCTATCTTATGAGTAGAGTTATACAAATCAAGCCAGGTATAATCTAATTTGGATAATGAAAGAATATAGGTTGTGATCATAAAAGGTTCGAAATATTTCACATAGGCTTTCCTAGTTAAATTAGTTATACAAAATATAATATAAGTTTTGAAATTTAGCTCGCAATTATGATGCCATAAAGGAAATCATCATGTCGCACTATTAGTCAAAAGACAGGTTATTTTAGGGCTAAATATGAAAACTTGTTTATATAAAGAATGACATAGTGTAAGGCCAGTAGGACGAGTTGTGTCTGGTGTGCATCATACCTAGCTGAGTAGGGTAACTCAGTAAGATAGGGTAACCCTGATCCAACCTGAGGTAGGGCAATCTAGTTAGATAGGATAAGACTCTAATAGAGTCAGATAGGGTAACCAGCTACAGGAGTTAAGTAGGGTAACCCGTTACCAGAGTTAGACACAGTAACTGGTAAGGGCTGGTAACTGGAAGAACCTATAAATGGTTAGTAAGCTGCGTAGTACCAATTGAGCATGATCTGTTTGTTTAACCTGTAGTGTCATGATGGTGGAATCCAGTATTATCTGTGGAGGGGTTAAACGGGATAATGAAGTAATATATGTGTGCATTATGCGGACACCACAAGTGATTTGGGCTAAGAAGGTATCAAGTTATCCTACATTAGGGATCACGTATAGAAGAGTGCATCTAAAGTTACCCTACTTTCAAGGTTACAGAAAATGTAAAAAAGTCTTAAAAGCAACCAGGGCTTTATTAGAAGTCTGTTGGTAAACGGCCAATGAGATAGGTGGCAAAGTGTGACAGATGGTAAAAGGCTAACAAAACTGGGCTGCTGGAGGTTGTCATATAACATGGTAAATGAGGCTACAGGCCAGTTGAGGAATCGTGTCAGGACAGTATATCTGGGGGTAGGCCACTGCCAACTCAGACAAATTGTCAGGATTGACACCAGATATACAGTAGGGTTACTCTTGGTACCTAATATCCCTAAGGGAGGAGTGAGAGCCCATTGGGAAGGTCATGAGGGAGTCAGGGACAAACAGAGGTTAGCCCAGAAAATACACTACTGGAGAACAGCTAATGGCCTAGGACCTAGACCATTGCTGTGAGACGTAACTGGACTCTGAGGGTATTCCGCCTTTTGATGCTTGAGGTGGTTAATGAACCATTGGTTATGAGTAGCGCCCATTCATCCACTACACTAGTGCTACTAACTGCAGGAGCTAAGTAGGAACTAGAATAGCTACAGATTGTCTCTATAGAATAGGTTATCTACTAACCTTATATAGATGTAATTGCCATAGAGCAACCGACTATTAACTAATATAATATGTCCCTGGTTGACTTAACAGTAGGCCACTAACAAGAATACAATCTAAAACGGTTTTTCTCTCCTGGAGATATAATCGTAATCCATTGCAGAAAATAAATCGGATTAGTGGACTCTCCTGATCTAAGCTATCTGCAGACTTCCTAAGCTAACCAAGATAGAGTCCAGCATTGATTACCCAGAGTGGAGAAGTAGGCTCATTAATTGTAAGGCTAGGGATAGGTGTTGAGGGCCTTTATAATTCTACTTAAATAAACACCAATTATACCCTACGCGGTTAACGAATGATCCACTTGAGAACCAGAATCTTGCAAAGTCTCGGCTTAACAATATTATGTTTTATCATTTGATTCAATTATCTATCCTTACCTTCTATCAACTTCATTTTTAGTCTTTAGTTTGGTCGCAACCTTTGGTTCTATCTTCCAGTTAGGTGTCACGGTTACAACGGAACCTGGCATACTGGGGTCAGTTAAACTGGAAGCTCTCATACCAGAAGATGTCTAAGATGAACCCGTTATACAGGAACCCGTCATATTTGCTCATACAGGGAATATCCCAGCTCTGCTGGCGAATTGCTTGGTGCCTTACATGATAATAACAGGTTAGGTCTGTACAAAATAATCCAGTTCATTAGTTTCATCATTTGCTAACTAGGGATATAAATAGATTACACAGCTCTACTTAGGGGTCTCCGCGTAGTATTCATATTGTTCAGGTATGGCCTCCTAGAAATGCCGATAGACCCAATGCTGCCCTAATTATGACTCGATTCTTTGGTTTTACCCTTATTCCCATTGCACACAGTTCACTGAGATGGATGCCGATGATATCAGTCATTTGTCTGCCATGATTCAGATATATGAAGCTGAAGCCACCTTAGCTTATTTATTTGGAGCTCATAGTTAAGGGAGATGAACACTGCATGAGGGCCTAGCAAGGACGATATTAGAGCTAAATTATGTCTTCATCAATAAGGATGACAGAGTACACGTGTGCCTCCCATGAAATACAAGTCTAAAGGATCCCTTGATAGTTGGGTATAATCTTATTGTGACCACAATGATTCGCAGTCAACTACCCGTGCCACCAATCATGGAGCGTCCCTAGCTTGCTCAAATATCTTTCAGTAGATGTGTTAGGCACAAAGCTTCCCGTAAAGGTCTGATGGATTTCTGTGGGCCACAAACTGAGTAAATCCCCGGCCACAGATGAGCTAATATACCTACCATGGAGTGAGCGGCAGATAACTCTTATAGATTACTGGAAACATTGTCCCGCTTGTTTTCAGATGTTCTAAAGGACCAGGACAGAAGTAAGAACGGCCGTGAGGAAGCCAATGACAACTGGGAGGGAATATTGCCACCAGTGGTTGAAGACCAAACTTAACCTAACAGCAACCCAGTCCCCTTCCCCAACAAACTTTGACTAGAATTAAGCGACAACCGCTATGGGATAAGGAATGGGAAAACAGTTCTCAATTGGAGAATGTTAATTATAGAACAGATATTGCACAGAATAGGCCTGAGGGCAAAGGATGATCAGTGTATCAAGTTTTCGGTGGTACTATACTATGGTACTCCCATCAACATAGAAAATTGCAATTAAGTGATGTCCATGAGACATGGTAGTATTCCACCACCGAGAGTCAGAAAGGCGATAAGAGTGGATTGACAACACTTCAATTCTTCTAGTTCCTCAGATATGCATAGAAGTATTGTGTGCTAGATATGTTCATGGTTAGGTAGATTTTGAATTTCATATCCTACAGAGAATGCGGGATAGTTTTCCCAGGCCCTCCGAGGGCAATAACGTGCGTTAATTCCGGTATTCCACAGGGATCTGCACTGTGGCTGATCCTATTTGTAATTTATGCAGAACCCCTACATGAGTACAATCACGACAGGTCTCTATTTATTTCCTCTTATGTTGACGATGTTCAACTTACGGTGGAATCTGGCTCTTGGATAGAGAATATACGAATTCTCAATAGACACTTCCAGCACATAGACAGCGATGCCAACAGAATACGGTTGTTTTTCTCACCAGCTAAGACAGAACTGATACATTGGAGGACCTGTCGAGACAGAGCCCACACATGTAGAATGGGCATCAGAATAGGGGACAACTTCATCGAACCAGCCAAGAAAAGTGTCAAAAGGCTTGGGTTTCACTTCGAAACGAACTTCGGACGAGCACACACCCCATGAGAGGGCATACGCTAGCCCAGGCGGCTTTTGATTGGATGAAGAGACTGTCTACCCCCGGTTGCAGACTGCCTCCCTATAGTCCTAGACGGATGGCTAAAGGTATCATTATCTCTACCATGTTGTTTGGGAGTGAGTTCCTTGATCCCACACTGGCTATGCAGAGAAAAATGGAAGTCTTCCTCAACCGTGTACAGAGGTGGATTAGGAACTGTTTCTACGATACAAATACGGTGGTGTTGGCAAGTGAGGCCTGCATCATTCCACTGGAACTATACCATGAACAGATTTGAGACATGGAAGCCATTAGACTGACGACTGCGATCACAGACAACAATAATGCGACTGCCCCATTACCCCCCGGTTTCCTGAAGGTGCGGTCTTATAAATACCCCACCTAACACAGGGCAGCCTTCGATAGCCCTGGGGGAATGAAACCCAAGACTTGGGACTCCACCTCCATTATATCCGCTCAGAGAGTGCTACCACCAGATGGTATTGTGCAACGCGCACGGTTGCTCTTTAAGCAGTGGCAAGTTTCAAGGAAGCCAAACCTTTGGGCTCTCACTGATGCATCAGTGTCTGAACGCTACGACGATGCCCTTAAGTCAGTGAGGGAAGCTATTCACAAGAACTGGACCCACAGATAATATCCAGCATATTACCCATATACGCCACCCATTAAGTCGTGCTGAAGGTTTATGACACTCTACAAGTTCACGGCAACTAGACTGTATCAGATGAGAGCTGGGAAGAGCTATCTCAAAGGCCAGAGGGTATGGAGGAATGAAGATTCTGATCCCACCTGCCCTAGGTGTGGGGCAGAGCAGGACACCTTCGAACATGTGGTAGCCTTGTGCCCGAACCTGGCTCCAGCCAGTGAAGGCTATCAAGATAACTGCTTTGATATTGGGGCTAATTCTGAGGTTTGAAAGAGTGGAAAGAAAGGTTGGGACTTATTAAGGATTTGATTTCATTTGTTTCTATTAATCATATGAATTTCCCCGTGGTGATGGTTGAACCACCCTTTACTTGAGCGGATTAGGTTAGGTTTAACAATTATTTGTGCTTGTGGGTTTATTGAAGTTTACTTTAGTGGGAACAAGATTAACGTTGATTGACTTCCTTTGGGACTTATTAGTTTTGGTTTGATTTTTATTTCCTTTGTTTGTATTTTAAGTTGGGCTTTAATGTGTCATGAGATCCTTCCCGCCTACACCTGTTGTACCCTAGGAGATGAGATTATCTTGTACCTAAAATCATACCACGGATTTAACAAAAACAAAAGGTGCTAGATATGTTCTATCGTATTTGTATAATTTACTTCAGCAGTGTTCTTTATTATTAGTATAAATTACTTTTTGTCCTCTATGTGATGCGGATGTGTTTCTCAAATATTATGCTAGAACTTATTTAAGTTGACATGGTTGCAGGCATAAGTCGGAGTGGCTTTTGATCATACATCATATCCTATCAAGTCTTATAAAGAGCATATTGGAATTAAGCAGATCGGGTATACAGTTAACCCCAAGGGACAATGTATGGCCCCTGCATGCACCTTTAGCTTGGAAGTCTAGTTTATGAATCCCTCTATATTGGTAGTACGCCCATGGCCTCTTATTGAATGGTATCCTTCCTTCCTTGCACTACCGTTTCTCTTTCTTCTCTTCACTTTACTTCCTTCTTCACCACTCCACCCTCTTTTCCATTTGGCTATCAGAGCTACTCAAGCTATTATACCATAAACGCCTTACAATAACCCTGAGTTGTAACTGGCGAATTATTTTTCTTTTTGCCATGTTTTCTTTGTTAAGAAATTTGAAAAACCAGAGGTGCATCAAAATAGCTACTCCTGAGAGACAAAGAGCCGAATTAATATGATTAAGCCAGGGAAAGTAAATAAACTATAAAAATACCTTTTTCTGAACTAATACAACCCCACATTCTGCTAAAGGTATCACGGAAATGGCTAATAATCTAAATATCGAAAGCTTGCCAAGGAGACTACATCCATGTATGGCGGTCAGTTGTGACCTCGAGGTAACACCATAAGTAATCACTGACTGACCCGAACATGAGGTTGTAGGCCATTAAGCTTACTTCCATCCTCCAATAGGAATAGGAGTATAACCGCGTCTTGCGAGCACAAAGTATTTCATCCAATTCTTGACAATTTTGTATATGTCTAGTCTAACGTAATACCATCACTCTGAATCTATGAGGCTAACATCAGAAAGTAAACTAGCAGTCATCGTAGTCACAGCATGTACGCCAAGTCATGATATTGATAAAAGGTTCCCAGTCGCGAAAATGAAATCTACATAGCATGGCGTGAAGATAACAAGGTCTAAATCACAGATTGCTTCCTGGATTCCTGCATCTTAATGGACAGCCCAGTGAAGTCCTTCATGGATATTAGTTACTCCCTTCCCTCCCAGGAACAAAGTGTCAGGCTCTTTGAAGCAGAATATAGAGGTGAATATGTAGGCGAGCAGGTGTTTTACCTGAGGATCTTGGTCAGCGACACAGCTAAGAAACTCGATCCAAGCAACCAGCGTTACAGTCTGCAGTAGGGCACTATTCACAAGGTTGCAGGACTTGAGAGTAATTGATTTGCGCAATTAATTTTCTTTTATTCAAATTGTAACAAATTATATCAGTACCTCAACCGGATTGTAAATCTGCTGACTTCTTGCAGGCACTGAGATATCAGATTATTCAGCGATCCTGTGTCTATAAATCTTGTGATTGATTCATCACCTACACCTGCAGTGTCATCCACTCAGACTCAGGAACTGGCTCAGTAGTTCTTAGTGCATTACGCATTATAAATGTTGTAATGGTAGTTTACGCGCAATGTGTAGAGGAGCAAAACTGACACCTGCGGTTTCTAAACTGGCCATCATGTGACGGTTGAGACAAACTACCTTGGTTGCCCTAAAAATCCCTTGCTCCCATGGAAGTCATCTTTCTCTATAGAAACGTTGATATCCAGGGCTGGCTGCATACCAAGGAGGGCCAAGATCCCCTCGGCCTCTTGGGTTGGAGTCATACCGGTATCAACCAGAGTACAACGTCCATATCCAGGTGCATAGGAATGCGAGATTCATATTGTTTGACTCTCTGCTATAAGATTGTGCGGACTAGGCTGAACAACCCAAGGCAGGCATGCAGTAGGATTATGACCTGAAGGGGGCATGGTTGGATGGAGTAAGAGTTGGAAGTTTTCATGTTGCCATTGGTGCAGGTTCATTCATTATGGTTGGTCACCACTGCACTCTCAAAATCGAACCTGTTGTCGGTGAACACAAAGAACTAAATATCATATTTAATCTCCAACAAATAAGAAGGAACTAGGGACCAGTGGCCACTCGACCTGACGTGCCTGGCATCCCCTACTTCTGCTCCAACAGGTGTGTCACCTCACAGAGCACTATGACAACCAGGATCCCTAGTTGCCCTCAACTCCGTCTGTAATGGGAGTACCATCTAGGAAGATGGATCATAAGGTTGCCATCAGACCTAAGACTCCAGGTAAGGTTGATGGGAGGTAAAGATATAGATCATTGAATCAAAAGATAAATCTAATACTTGAGAGGCCAGAGCTTCACTCAATTCAACTTCCTCTCAAGAGGTTCATTAGATCTCAAAGAGGAGCCCCTTTTGCCTTTACTTAAGTAGAAATATAATGGCCAACAACACATATCCCTACTCCCACTATAAATGAGCACAAGTTTCCACTCTGGGTGTGTGAATGCCAAGCTACACGAGGGTCAGCTTCAAGAGTCTGCAGATGGCTTGGATAAAGAAACTCCTCAAATCTGATTGGTTTTCAGCACTTCATCTCTATTATGTCTCCAGGAGAGAAAGATAATCAAGTAGAGGTCTTGTATGTGGCCAACTGTCAAGTCGAGATCGGACTCATTTTCTAAATTAAGACTCAGGTGCCCAGTGGCAAATCTGTCTATACAAGCGCAGTAGTAAACCTTGTGGACTGGGCCAATCACCAGCTATTCTACTAACCACTTAGCTCCCCATTGGAGTCCCACCACTGAGTTGGCTAAATAGACACCGCACATAGCTAATGGTTCATTAAACCACCTCATCTGTGATAAGACGGACTGTACTCATAGTAGTATAAGATGTGTTAGTCTCAGTATAGCGCCTGAACTATTGTTACTGGACTAATAAAGTTTTAACCGTACATACCTCTGTATCTCTGCGACTCGTTGAGGCAGTTTCTAAATGACTTCTATATCTCCTTGATGGATATTAGGCAACTAGAGTACCTCCAAAGTGCCTGCAAGTGGGAATTTAGCAAGTTGCCTGGGTTGGCTGACAACCTACCCCTATATACATCTTGCGGACGCGATAAAATCGGTTAGACGGCTGTGAAGTATATAGTGTTATATGACTCCCTTCACCCCAGCAATTTCATTAGTCATCTATCAACTGTAGAGCATTACTACAGTGAGGCAAATTACTAATGTCAGTGTGCAAG
This sequence comes from Tuber calosporum, assembly GCA_003316355.1. Taxonomy (NCBI): domain Eukaryota; kingdom Fungi; phylum Ascomycota; class Pezizomycetes; order Pezizales; family Tuberaceae; genus Tuber; species Tuber calosporum. The sequence continues at coordinate 19,238 of QFET01000322.1, read as the reverse complement.
GGGGGGTATTAGGCTGCTAAACATCCCAAATCAGTACAGGGTAACTATGGCAGAGGTCCATATTTCATGTAACATTGAGGTACGGTAACTAGGGATTACTCTTTGCATAACCAAAGCTCAAGGTAAAATAACTTACCCTCCAAGGAGCACATATAGCACCGGAAGTTCACATAGGGCCTATTTACGTTCAGGCAAGTACTCGTATATTATCTCCCTAATTTACCATCTTCAGGCAGTTCACAATGGAGGTCGATATGAAGATGTGCGTGGCCTGACTGCCGCCACGTCGCTTAAGCTCTTTTTCTTGGATTTCCAAGTTACTCTGCCCTGGTAGTTACCTACTGTATCTGGGGCAATAGGTTCCCCTACCTAAGCAGGATACCCTACCTAACTCTTGTGCAGGGGTATACTGTCTACGTGGGATATCCTACTCAGGTCTGGGTCAGGCTTACCCAACCAACCTCAGTTATCCTACCTAACTGAGGGCCCCAGTACCTTTTCTTAGTCAAGATACCTATGTGTATCATATTAAATTTGCAAGTGATTTTAGACCATACACCTCCTGGGCATTAAAGGACCACTGGTTGGGCTGAGGTTCGATAAGCTATACCAACTGACCTTGGGTCATTACTGTATTCTCCTCTTCCTTAAGTCTGTCCCCAGACCTACCTCCCTACCTATAGAGGCAACTTTGGCCTGCCAGTACCAGCAGCTGGGACACAACTCATATCCGATGATCCCTTCATTTGGTGGAATATTGCCTATGAAATCGCATCATATCGGTGCTTGCAGTTCCTTCCAACATCTCGAATAGTCTACGTGCACTTTCTTCATCCACACACACTTCCCTTGATACCAAGTATGGGACGAACCGTTGTGGAAACTTCTCTTTAAAACAACTATACCATCGGATTTCTAGAGTGCAGGCCAAGACCCTGGAGTGCTCTAAGTCAATAATTTCTGAAACTGGAATCTCTATTGCGGGCCTACTAAGAAGGTCTTGTCGGTACGGCTTTAGGAGCCCAACCTTGAAGCCAGGGTCGAATATCCACCCGGTATGGACTTCTAACTCCTGTGCTCATAATCCTGATTTTTCCTATAACCACTTTGTGACCCAATCTACTATAGTTAAGCTTTACTTTAAGACACTTAGTACAAATATATCTTCATTTCAATATAACACGGTCTACTTTGATTTCATGGCCTTGAGCGATATCTTGCAGTGTAACATATGCTGGACATTGAAGTCACATTTGATAATACTATTTCCTTTGTTCCTCCTGAACCATCTGGTGTATATCCCAAATATCCTGCCAACTCCCATGCTGTTCTTTACCTTGAACCTACTATTCACGTGTATTCCTTGATCCTCAGACACAGCCCTGGACCGGTTGGTTCTGGGTAGACACTCATAGCTTACCTCAAAAGATTCTACCTTTAACAATCTAGATGGTAATGTATTATAGGGGTGTTCACCCAGCAGTAATAACGTAGTGCAATCGTCCTGTCTGGATGAAACAATAGCTTGGAAAGAACGGTTCCTGCGTCTGATTTACCATTACAGTTTACCGTTCGTTACAGGATTGTACACACTTGAGACTTTGAATATGACTTGTAGTAACTAAATGAGACTTATTCAAACATTTGATATAATTCTGTTCTCAAGGTCAGAAATGTTTGATTCTGGAGGCCGATGCAATCCCTAATCATCCTTGAGGAATGTAAGAGTCAATTCCTTAACAGGCACCTTCGTAGTGAGAGGGATAAAGTGAGCTATTTTTGAAAATCTGTCAACAATAACCTATATCTTGGCATACCCTTATGACAGCGGTATGGTGATAATGAAGTACATGGATATTGTGTTCTATGGCCTTATTCGGACCTCAACCAGTTGTAACAAGCCAAACCTCTGATAGCTTATTGTATTACCATATTGACTAGTACCACTGGTATGCACAAATTCTATTACCTGGTTCTCAATATTGAGCTATTGGAAGTTTGCTTTTATGCATGCCTTGGTCTTATATGTTCCTAAATGTCCAACAATGTGTGAATCATGTCCTGACTCGATCCTTGTCTACTTCAACACCTTGTACTTAGGGATAAACCATCGGTTCTAATTGGTGAGCAGGCCATTTTCAACCTCAAAAATGTTGGTGGTAGTGGATCACTGCCCATTTATCTAGCCCTAGTCAATACGTTGTAACAACACATCAACCTTTGCATACAACTGACCTTCTGGGTAAACCACCTTGAGGTTAAATGGCTCAAGAAACTCTACCCAGCGGTAGTGCCTACAGTTCATAACCTTTGTACTATTAAACTATTCCAAATTCTAGTAATCTGTAAAAATCAGTATTTTGTCTTCAACCAACCGCAGAAGATAATCCCATTCCATATATGTAGCTACAATTGCCTTTATCTGTTTTTCATGAACGTCGTGGTTCACTTACATGGGCAAGAACTCCCTCGTGTGATAGGCTACTGGATGGTACTTTTTCTCATCACAGAGCTGAGAGAGTATTGCTCCCAATGCAAAATCAGGAGAATCAGTTCCCAACTTAGTTGTACTAGAGCCATCAAAGTTTTTCATAATGGGAGTGGTGGTAAGAAACTACTTTTGATATTAAAATGACTGCTCTCAAGTCAGAGTCTAGTCCGATTTAACATCCTTCTTCGTAAGCTCTGTCAATAGGTTTACTGCCAGGTTGATATCCATTTATAATTAATTGTAGAAGTTTGCAAAACCTATAAAGTATAGAACATCAACGATCCTCTGAGGTTCTTCCATGCCTGGATCTCCTCCATATTCCAACTCATCCTAGATATCCCATACTCAGATATTTTAGACCCGATGAGCTCAACTTCCCTGTGGTGGAAGGTGGACTCCTTTATGCACAACCATAAACCTGGCTTGCGTAGTGTTTGTATCACCTGGCTTCCAAGCAAGATATGTTGCCCTCTTGTATCTGCATATGTCTGGATGTCATCCATATAGGCAATGAGTCCAGTATATAGAATGTCTTGAAATACTCTATTTATCATACTCAGGAAGGTAGATGGTGCCTTGCTTAACACAACTAGCTTTACCATATATTGAGAGAGGCCCTAGTGATTCATAAAGGCAGTTTTCCATTCCTCACCCGGAATCATCTAGACTAGATTATAAGCACTCTTTTGGTCTAGATTTGAGAAATATGTGGCCTTTCCCTGCTTTTCCCTAAGCTTATTCATCAAGGTCATCAAATAGTTATTTTTTAATGGTATTAATATTGTGCTCCTGATAATTGATACATAACTGCAAGGTACCCTCTGGCTTTAGGACAAAGAGGATTGGAGCACGACCAGATGAGCTAGACCACCTAATCTTGCTTTATTCCTACTTTACGCCAATGTAGTCATTAAAAACATCTTACTCCCGCTGGGAGAGAGGGTATAATGACCCAGAGGCTGGCTGAGTCCCAGGTTCGAGTTCTCTCTTATGACAAACTCTTTATGCCTGGGAAGGGCGCTGATAATTTCTGGACAGAACATATCTGCATAATACTTGAATTCAGGCAGTAGATTGACTAAGGTGCCCTTGCGATTTTTCCAAGTATATACTGCCATTCCCGATAGATATACCTGACTACAATCTTCAGCTAGGAGTTCTTAGCTTGTGATGAACTACATACTTCTCTTAGTCTTTAGACAATTTGTCACATAATACTAAGTGCGCTACTTTGATGTACTCTTTATCCCAATCAATATCTGGATTGTGGTCTTTTAAGCACAATATAGGCGAATTATAACAACCTTAGAGTCACTGATATCTGCAAGTTCAAACCTTATATCATTCACATGGTAACTGATCTTTATTCTAACGATTTTGGTATCTTGATTCTTGGACACATGGATCTGGTTGCTACTTGTTTTAGAAATTGCAGTCAGATATTTCCGACCAATACATGGTAGCTGCACCTTCTTCATCCATGAGCTACCCAACACGGCACCTGTAGTGTCATGATCCCACAGAAGGAATTCCTCTTTACTACCCCTATTCTTTGAAAGGTTTTAGTGAAAACAGATTGTTATGTGTATTCCCCCAGTGTGGGGTAGTGGGTCACATAGCCCCTGCCACTTAGGGGGTCTTTCCAGGCTAACATGTTTTGTCATATAAGTTTCATAAAATATTTCACGTTATAATAATAATAGTCATAGTATTTACTATCACACTTGCAAGATTGCGGGTATTTAACCCTACTCAAGTAAACTTGAAAATAACTTACAAATTCTAACCAAGTGCTGCCTGATCGACGTACAGAAGCAACAAAATCGACTGAAACCAGTCAATCACAATTGGTCTTCCGCAAGTCAAGCAATAAACAAAGGAAATAAGAAATAAACCCACACAACCCCAATACAAAAGGAAACTGAAACCCAAACCAATCCATTAGCATGTAATCAGCTTTGTTTTCTTGTATTGATAAGGGCACTCACCTAGTCCAATGTCACTCCCTTATTACACTCTGCCTCCAGGCCTAATTGCGTGAAGTTGCTATCAGCTTTCTGGCATCTTTGTAGTTGTTGTGATGGCTTACCTATTCACTACTGTCTGTATCAATAACCAATACTGGAGGTGTACTGCGGAGCTTGGTAACCTTTTTCACTACCAGATGAGGTTCTATATGTCGCTGTTTTAACAAAGTGGAAGTATCATGCCCAGCTTAGGAAGCCATTTGCTTGCAAGCTGATTTGATTGACTTTACAACTGGTTGAGGAAAATTACACTTTCTCTAAAAGGCTCCCTGAATAGTACAACAAGAGCATGATTTCAGCCAACAGCCTGTGTTAGTCTGGATTATCAGAATGATCCTTATTTTTCCTGATACTCAGTCTTCCTACCTTCTCATGAGTTCGCCATCCCCGCTTAGTTTTTGGGCTTGTCATTCCCAGCATGTCCCTGATTCTTTCACTCTAAGCGCTCGACGACGTTTCATAGGTCTCCTCATGTGAAGTATATTTGTTTTTCACAACAGTTTTGTTGTAAGATGTTACTTCCTCCACTTGGTAAATCATGTTGTGCAAAAGGCTAAGATAGTATATGTATACCTATGTGTATGGAGGCAGGAGCCCCATAGCCTATTGCAAATCTGCGTTCAAACTCAGGCAGGCTTTGTCCTATACACTGATCCTGTCATAAGGCAATTTACTAGCTAAAGGAATAAGTTTTTTTTCCAAAATGATCAACCCTTCCAGGCTTTATAAACAGACTATTCCTTTCCCGAACAGCATGAACGTCATCTGAGTTCGGGGAGAAACTTGACTCCAGGCACATCTGAAAACCTACCCAAGTATGTAACTCATTGCTTGGGTTGAAACTAACTTGGGCCCTCATAGTTGCATCCTAGCTGATGTCCACATTCATGCTATTATACCATTGCTTTGCAGCCACTTAAAGAAGCATGATTTTCTGGCTCACCTAGTCCATATCCGCCAACATGCAGGCTGGATAGTATGCAAACTTGATCTCCACATTGTGGATAAATTGCAGTTTCTCAAGTGGGTCTTTAGAGAACCATTTTATCCCAAACTTCATAGGTTTCTATTGCCGAGTCTGGGATTTCCTGTAGGACTTTCAAAGGTAGTCTATCAAGACTATATACTGCACATCATACCCTCGCATGGAAGCCTTTTTCTGGAAGGATCTTCATTGGCCTGGAAATCGGCGGAGATCAGGGATGGATGAAGAGGACTCACCACTAATCTTCTCGGAGTCTGAATCATCCTGTTTTCCTTTTTTGTAAACATTCCCACCCCCTCGCACTTGCTTGCCACTGCCTACACTGGTGTTTCCACCACAGAGTCACCAATAGCCATAAAATTTGTAAAATTAATTCTCCCAACTAGATTGATTGGCTCCAAGGGGTGGAGAAAGCTTGAAGTACAGAACCTTGAGCAGGAGGCTATCTGACTGCAAGAACTTTAACCACACCCCTTTGAACTAATTTTCGGAAGCTGGTATAAGATCCAACAATGGTATGGTCCTTTGAACCATTAAAACGACAATGGGTCATTTTCAACTGCGGACCTATAGGTGAGTGTGTTAGCGTTTCCCAAGTACCTTTTGTTCAGAGAACTGGGTTGTTGAAAATATGGGTAGCAGACTGAAACGGAGAAGGAGGGGACCTATAAGTTCTAACCAACTTCGCCATAGCCCCGGAAACTCTGTCCGCTCAGCGCTGTCAGTTGGCTTTGGAAGAGGCAGTGGTAGTTTCTTATGGATCAGCTGTACGAGATTTTATGATATGGCTAGCAAGGAAGTTGCCGCTGCCAATTTATATATGGTCTTTCAGCTGCTAAAGTGATAGTTAGTATAGTTGGTACTACAGGAAGGGTTGTAGCCATCTTTGCCTTTTTAGTTTATGCAGGGGTTTTCTCCTTTGTTACACCTGCAACTTTTAATGATCTCTGTACAGTACCAGAATGGCTTGTAGAATGGATTCCAAGAGGTGTTGCAACTGCAAGAGGAATCGGAGAAAGTGGGGCTGATTTAGGAGTTACACCAAGGCCGAGAGCTTTGCTCATGGCTAGTCTTAAATTCTCTTACACTTTTAGATCCATTATGATTGTTGTAAAATATGGTACAAAGATAATAGGTCAGCTAATGGACTATAGGAATGGGAGGTGCTTCCTCCATAATTACATTATTTCCAAAGTCAATACCAACACTTGGCTTTACCGTCCCCTTGTAAGCCTCTAAAAGCCCTTGCAGCGCTGAAGCTATCCTGATTTGTTGCTAGTAGGCATACTTTATCTTCTCATCTCTTACTGTAAGCCAGTTTTTCCAGTTCCTCCTATTTTCCTATGAGAATCCTCTTGCAGATAAACCTTTCTATTCTGCTTCCTGGCTGAATAGTGTAGTCGTGTTCTCTTAGTTCAATCAAAACTAGGTTTATTTCACCTAGATAATCAGAGTCAATAACCCCAGAGTTGACAGTAATCTCAGGTTTAACTGCCAACCCACAGGGTGGAGCAATCCATCTTTAGGTGCCATCCAGTGATTGTAATACGATACTAGTGGTGATGAGACTCTACCCTTTATCTGCTATTGTGGCATTCTCCCAGGCAGACAGCTCCTCTCCTGCTGCCTTTGCTAATACTTTGGGAAGGACTATTCCCATATCCTGCACTTGTTGAATTTTGATGTTTAAGAAAGTCTAGCCCAGGATCGTGCAAAGTTGACAGTCAAATTCTCATCCAGGGCTTCTGCTTCAACCACCAGGTCCACTGCTCGCGAGCTTGTTACACATTCAATTGTACACTACTAGCTGTGCAAGGTAATCTTGTTGATTTGAAAATCGATTAACAGTAGTATTGTCTTAGCCACCATAGTCCTAGTACATCCTCTTATTTAGGTAAATCCAGCATTTAGAAAGTTGTGACTTTTGTATGACTGGGAATGTCCCTTGGTATTTCCACTACACAGATAACATGTCCTTTAATACTTGGCTTCCTATCCGCGTGGTAAATTTACATCATCTTTAGTGCTTTCTTTGTTGGTATTCCATGTCATGGACGGAAATCAGTGTCAATGTAGTTTTCAATTGATTTTGAGTTGATCATCCCCTAGAGGATAACTGTCTTATCCTAGCCATGTAAACTCATTCTGACTATACCATGGCCCTTTTCTTCTTACAGTATTACCCTATTTGCAAGTGCGATGTAGATATTTCTGATTCCAATAGTTCCGATTATCTTGACTTACAAACCACTGCTTACTGGGAACTTTCTTCATTTCACGACTCTTGACACTACTCTCAAGTTTCTATTTCTTGTAGAATAGTACGTAGTTTCTAGAGATTGATGTTCTTCTTGATGTTGAACAGACTAGGGTAGTATATCTCACCTTGTACATTGCGGCAGTTTCCGACCCTGTAACCCAGCTTCGCATAGTCTAAACACAGGTTGCAGTTCCTTCTTTGCATAAACTCAACCATGGAGAAGTTGAGTCTTGGTTGCCTCTTGAAGGTGTCTAAATCGCTTGAATCCCCTTGATTTTCGCGCCGTTTGCTTGATTTCAAAGTGTTCTTATAATTTCATGGATGGTATAGATTATTGATCATGATATTGGTATTTCCTTGTAGGTGTTTGACCAAATAAATCCAGTTTTCTTATTCAATAGACCCTTTCGTTAAAGGATTGATATCGTTGGCGATCTTGTAGTCTGCTGCTCATCCCTCTTTCAGGTCCGCTTGATTCGCCATGAGAATTTTCCTTATGAGGCCCCCTTGTACTCCTTGGCTTTGGTAGCAGAGAGGCAAATCAAATTGACGTACTTCATTACGGTTCATTTCCTTTACAGATACGAACTAGTTTTATTCAGGCCGTGTTCTCTGTGTCTTGTTCACCAAACTGGTCTTTTTGTGCAGTGGTTAACTCCTTGTGGGTAGTTTATATATCTGTTTTCCCTTTATTCGGCATATAGTGTTATACAAGGGCCGACCACAGGTTAGCCTATGCTTTTAACATGGGTAATCCGTTTTGAGTGACGGATCTCCCGGGTTGCTAGGAACAACAATTGACATTGTACTTTATATCTCCCTACCTTGGTCCTTATTCAGTGAACAGAGGGTGATTTTTCCAGCTTTATTCTTATATAGATCAACTGCCTCTAATACTTGATCCTGGTAAGGATATCCTGGAAGTGTGCAGTTGTGAGCCCGGAAAATTAGATTTCTGCCCCTCCTGCAGGCACTGCTAGTCCTAGAGTGGCCAAGCTGTTAGCCCTTGGTATCTCTGGTTCCTGTGATCCTGTTGAAGAGGCTTATAATGGCGTAACAGGGCTTGCAGCTCTTGCGGATGGGCTTAGGGCTGGGTTTGTACTAAGTGCCTCCCATTACAACGGAGCAAAGTTGGCTGTAGCGATCTAGCCCTCTGTGACATCAATGTCGTTACTTGTATAGTCTGCTGTATTATTGTAAGCTGTCGTTTTGGTGACGCTATAATATCATATAATCCTGGGTGGTTAGCTGACTGGCAACAGGTAACCACTTCTCACAAGGGATCCTAAGTACGACTAAGTAATCACTAATATCCGTTTCTGAACTGCATTGCTGATTGGGTATGACACTAATTTTAGACACCAAAGTAGGACTAATATAACAACTAATAGTAGTAATGAGAGATCCACTATTGTTCTTAGCCTGATACCTATATTGTATTGATAGCTGAAGTCTATAGCTCCTATTGCACAAGACCAATAGTGGGGCTGCAGGGTAAAGAGGTAAAGTAACTGTATACAAGAGACATTAGATGGTTGCATGAAGAGTCCTAACTACAGGCTACCAAGAGGTCGTTGTCTAACCACTCTCCCTTCACCCATAACCCTTGTAACTCATGCATGTAGGTCACGCGACGATTATGACTCTCAGTGTATCATAGTCTGAAACAATCTTCTCACTTGTATGAGTCAACTGCGCATACTTCTAAACTAATCATAACCTATAAAACAAATCTAGTGCCCGGAACTCGTTACTTGCCTAAATCTTTAGACTTATGAGTTCAGTCATATGCCAAACTGATGAACTCATATGACTAACAACCGTGAGTCAAGCAAACAATCAAAGAATCATAACATAAATGATTGTACTAAGTATGCATCATGTGAAACCCTATGACTCAGAACTATGAGTCATGTAAAATCCGTGTGGTTTAGTAACAATCATTACAGTAACCAAGGTGGTATAGGTAACCCATAGTGATAATTGAGTGCAGTAACCTGCTTGAGTGTTACAAACCTATCCTTAGTCTGCCGGACAAGCCACACTATCTTCTTAAACAGCAACAGGTAACGATACGTACCGCTCGTCTTACCGCTCTTCAGGTCTCGTAGCCTTATGTCGCCTAGGGAACGCAGTGTCCTTTCACTCCTAGCCCGTACGACTGCTCTTTAGCGATACGTTCTTGAGATCACCCTTCGGTCAGTGATGTAAACGGATGGTCATAATAAGAGTAGAGTATAAATTGAACTAATAGGTAAAATATAACATAGGAAGTAACTTAGGTGGTTGCGTGAAGAGCTAGCTATCTGTGTCCGTGACCCTCCTTATATAGGCGCATTTCCCACAACCCTACCCCTGGTGACTTTACTATGAGTCACCTCTTTACTATGACTGCCGTGTGAGTCATAGTATAACAAACATCCTATGACACAAAATTTGAGTCATAGTAGACAATCCCCATAGTCTCCGATTTCCATAAAGGGTCATGTGCGCTAATCGCGTCACATGTGTGAAACCCCTGACTCATACTTGTAGTCAGGTGCGAAAGTCATAACATCATATGACCTCACAATCGTGAGTCATGAAATCATAAAAATAAATTAAATCAAACATTTATAATCATAAATGATCTCACAAATCCTGAGTCATGTGAAACGTTCCATATTAATAAGTCACGATTTGTGACAATAGCTCCTCTCTCTCCTCAGCTTGAGTCCCATCAAGCTATTCACCAAGTTTCATAACCTGGTTCCCAAATCTTCTCGCGTCGCAACGGAACTTCTGTAAAATTTCTTCCGTTGTACGTAACTGTTTCCTGATCCTCTCAAATGTCAGGTCCGCCACCTCGATAGTTCGTTTTTGGTGCGCAATGGTGGCTTGTTGCGCTTCGAGGGTCTCCTCCTGGAGTCTGATCGTTCCTTGTGCCTCATCCAGTTGGATTTCCAAACGTGAAATTTTTCTTTAGAGGCATTCAATATCTGCCTGCGTGCTTTCGGTATCGTTGTTTCGGGTTTCCACACCCCACTCCAACCGTCCCCTCCTGGCTTCCGTGCGCTGAGCATCCTTCCTGCTCAGTTCCTCTCTTTTACCCCACGCCTTGGGGTAGTATCCCGCCAAGATCTTTGCATCCCGGTGGGCTCGATAATTATTTCGGTAGCACTCCTCCTATCTTGTTTCTGCGTGTGCTTGTTTTGGCCAGTAACTGGCCCCTTCCTTGTCTTCTCTATGGACGTTGCAATGCTCGTCATAACATGCCATCCAGCGCATCGCGTTTTGTTCTGATGCCCTTTGCCGGTCCTCTACCGTCGCATAGCCTGGCCTAGTAGGAGTGACTTCTCGGATTGGGTCTCCCCAACCGTCGTTCGTTGCTTCTTGTTTGATTTCTTCCCAGCCTTGGTTTATCTGGGTATCATTCGTGGAAGTGTTTGATTGCATTTTACTTATGTTCGAAGTTTTCCGCTGGGTACCAAACTTTATCGTGATCAGGAGAGTATACTGTCCACTTCGCTCGATATTGGAGTATTCCGTAATGTGGTCGTGAATCGACTATTTCTTCAAGTTCGTATTCTGTTTCGCCTTCGATTTCTATTGGTGGTGGTGGTGACTGGATCTGTGATGGGAATCTTTGGTCTTGGTAGGGTTCGAGAAGTGAGATGTGGATGGTGTTGTGTACTCTCAACGATGGGGGAAGTCCAGCTTATATGCACTGTTCCCCACTCTTGCCAAGATCTTGAAGGGCCCCATATCTCGGTAATTGAGTTTCTTGCATGGTCTTGTGGTCTTTACATTCCTTGGTAGGAACCATACCATATCTCCTGATTTCAAATTCGGATCGGGTTTTCCGTGTTGATCGTAATTTTCTTTCTGTCGAAGTTGTGCAGCGACCATTTCCTCACGTATGGTATCGTGCCATTGGTTCATTTCGTTCGCCTGAATCTTTCGATCCGGTATCAGATGACCACTTGTGTCATGTTTCGGGTGCTGTCCGTAGTTTGCAAAAAAGGGTGTTGTCTTATTTATTTCTTGTTGTCCATTATTGTATGCGAACTCCGCAAAAGGTAATAGTTCGTTCCAATTCTCCTTTGATAATTGACGTATGCCCTCAGGTATTGTTCCAGGATGGCATTGGTTCTTTCTGTCTGTCCATCCGTTTGTGGATGGTAAGCAGTGCTCAGTTTTCTTTCAATTCCCAACCTCAGGGCAGTTTCCTTCAATAGGTCTAAGGTGAACAGTGTCCCCATATCGGTGATGATATCTTGCGGTAGTCCCTGTAACCGAAAGACTTCTTTTGCAGAGGTTTGCGCGACTTGTTTTGTTGTCATATCTTTCCTGCATGCAATAAAATGACTCATTTTTGTCAGTCTGTCGATGACTACCAGGATGGCGTCACAGCTGTCCTATTCTGGAAATCTGTGATAAAATCCATTGAAATCGACTTTCATGGCTTATCAGGTGCTTCGTTTGAGTATTGTTGACCATACGGAGCATGTCGGGATGATTTCGTTCTTTGACAAATGTCGCAGTTCTTGACATATATCTTGATCGTTTCCCGCATTCCGGGCCAGTAGTAACTGCGACTGATGAGTTCCTTGGTCTTTGCTGTCCCTCCATGTCCTGATTGTAAAATGTCGTGATTCTTTCTGATAAGTTCTGTCCTTATCTTCTCTTCTTCTGGTACCCAAATCTTGTTCTGGTACCATAGGCAGTCATCCTTCCATTGGCATAGCCCCAAGGCAACATCCTTCATTTCCTTTGTTCCTTGTTCGAGTGCTTTCCTTATCTCCTGTATGTGCGGGTCCTTCCCGCTCTGTTCCTTAAGAGTTCTTATCTCTTCTCCGGGAAAGCTAACCGTATCCATTTCCTGTATCCTTATCTCCTCAAAGTATTTTTCTTGAGGTAATAGTAACCTTTGTTTCTGTTTGATCCTGTCGTTATCTTCTTCTGGTGCATCTTGACTTCTTCTTGTCAATGCGTCAGGCTTGCCGCTCTCCTTTCCTGGCCGATATTCGATTCGTATATTGTATTGACTTAACCACACGCTCCACCGGATCTATCGTTTGTTGAGATCTTTTGTTTTCGTGAACGGGATCAGATTCTTATGGTCAGTGAGGATCCTTGTCTTATTGTGGCTTACCAACACATATCTTCTCCATTCCTTGAGTGCCTGTACTATGGTCAAGAGTTCTTTGTCGTGAATATCGTAGTTGCATTCCGCATTCGTCATTGTCTTTGATCGAAATGCCATGGGTCTCCATTTTTCGTCTTCGCACTGTTGCGATAAAATTCCAGAACAGACATACTTCGATGCATCTGTTTCAATCATAATCGGTCTTTCCGGATTGTAAAGGGTGAGTACGGGTTCAGACGTTATTTTTTGTCTCATCGTATCGAACGCCTCGCTTTCTGCTGTGCCCCACTTCCATTTTGCATTTTTCTTTGTTAGATTGTATAGAGGTTTTGCTGTCCTACTAAACCCCTCTATGAATCTTTGGTAAAAGTTGCAGAATCCCATGAATCTTTGGATATCGGTTTTGTTCTTCGGAATTGCCCATTCCCATATGGCTGATGTCTTGATAGGATCCATCTGCTCTCCTTCTTGATCAATAATAAATCCTAAGTATTCCACTTCTGTTTTGTGGGTTTCGGGCTTAGAGTTCTTGATTCTCATTCCGGATTTACCAATCGCTTCCGGGATTTTTCCCACGTCTTTCAGGTGCTGTTCTATCGTTTCTGAGTCCACCAATACGTCATCCAAATATACTATGCAGCATATGTCCAAGAATCGGTGTAACGTTTGATTGATCCACCTCTGGAATGTTGGAGGTGTATTGGTCAAGCCGAATGGCATTACCAAGTATTCGTAGGTACCTTATCGTGTCGCGAATGTAGTTTTCCATTGGTCTACTTTCTTGATCCGCACGTTGTGGTATGCATCTTTAATATCCAGCTTCGTAAAGTATCAGGCGCTATTTAGCCCTTCCAAGGCTTCGCCAATGAGTGACAGTGGGTACCGGTCTTATTTCGTGACTTCATTAAGTCCTTGGTAATCCATGCATAGTCGTAATTTTCCGTCCTTCTTCTTGACGAAAAGGATTGCTGCTCCTGTTTCCGCGAAGGAGTCTCGTATCCATCCCCGTTCCAGATTCTGTTTCAAATAGCTTCTCAATTCTTCCAATTCCGCCGCTTCTAGTGGATACAACCTTTTTGCTGGGATCGTCTTTCCCATTTCAAGGTTAATCTCGTGGTCCACTCCTTTTCTGTAGGGCGGTAACGTAATTTTTTCTTTCTCTTCGAAGAGATCCAGGTATTGGTGATATACCTCGGGTATCATTTGTTCCAAGGGTTCTTTTCCTTGATACTTTTTGGCCTTAATAGCTAGCTCGGTATTGACATTCATTGCCTTCAAATCGCACTAGCCGTCCTCCTGGTTCCACTAGAGAATGCCTGTGATCTCTCCTCTTCTGTAGAACTTCCCAAAGGCTTGGGCTGAGATCTTGCAGATCTCTATTCGTTTCCGGTCCTTTTCTGTTTCTTCCTGGGTACCTTCTGATTCGTTTCTGTCCCGGTCTCTTTAGTGGTCCGTACTTCCGAATCCTTTGTCTTCTCGTTCAGTCTTTGCAACTACTTCGACTTCCTTGCATTCCCCGTCCAGGTATCTTTCACATATCAGTTGTGCTATCCTGTCACCGGCATTGACTGTATAGTCTTCGTCCCCGAGGTTCACCATTACTACCTTCAGTTCACCTTTATAATCCGCATCTATTACACCTGCGTTGGTTGTCAGCCTGTTCTTGACTGCTAACCGGCTTCGTAGTGCAATGCGCCCATAAGTGCCCTGTGGTAATCCGATGGCTATTCCAGTACGGATGACCTATTGCCCTTTGGCTCGTATCGTTGCTCTTGCGCTAGCGTACAGGTCGTGTCCTGCCGCCCTCAGTGAGCCTCTTGTAGGCATCGTTGCCTCTTTAGTCAACCTTTTGACTAGGATCTGTTTATCCATTTTTGCCTGAACCGTTGAAAACTTCATATCTAAGTTCTCCTCCAGGGCTTCCGCTTCCGGGACTGTAAAGACCCTCGGTGACTCTTTTAAACACCAGGTCGTGCATCTCTCACTATCAAACGTAATGGTCCCCTTTCCCCAATCAATTGCAGGACTATGTTCTCTCAACCATGGCATTCCAAGAACTGCTTCATGGTTTTGTAAATTTGCCACTTGGAAGGTAATCATTTCCCTATGGCTACCAATGTCCATAGGTACTGTCGTCGTATGAGTAACTGGACCCATCGCGCTGAGTTTGCCGTCGGCCAGGTAAATTTCTCGTTGTTGTTTGGCTTTCGCCATAGGCATGCCGTACTTTTCGCATACCTCCTTTTCAATAAAGTCCTCAGTCGCTCCTGATTCAATCATTCCGTTGATGCTGATAATCTTATCTCTGCCATGTAGTCGCATTTTTACCATGAGATGGTCGTTTTCGTGTTCCAATGATTCTGAGTTGTTTACTGCCGCGTAGAAGTTTCGTATCGCGATGGGTTTCTTTTTCTCCTTGTCCCTCAGACCATCACTTCCTGGGGACCGTCGTCTTTTTCCTCTCCATTCTTTTCAATTTCGAGATCCATTTCGCGGATTGCTGTTCTTTGTTTGCATCGTGGGTTCTGAACCCTACTGACTGTTTTCGCTGGGTATTCTTTTTCGTCTTTTGGGTTGGTGCAGTTTCTCATCATGTGGCCTGGCTTCGCACATGCCATACACCGATTGTTGTTTCTTCTCCTCCAGTATTCGGTCTTTGATATGTTAAGAGCTTGTCTTCGGCTAGTCGGATCTAGGTCAATTGGATCTCCCCGAGACTCCTGTATTCGTTGGGTCTTGAAGGTGCCGTCGTAGTTTCAGGAGTTGTCGTATGTTTTGGTCCTTGTCTTTTCTTGCACGTGTTTCATAACGTCCACGCGGTTTTCTTGATTAATGGCCCATACCGCCATTTCTTCAGTCGTCGTGAAGTCTTGAGCCCTCATGGCCCAGGCGTTCTGAATTTCTTCGTGTAAGCCTCTTAGGAAAGCTCTTCCCAAGGTTGCTTCGTCGTATTCTGCTTCTGTTGCCAATAGTCGTAACTCGTTCCAGAAATCAGTCACATTCCGGCTTCCTTGCTTGATTTTCTCCATTTTATTCCTTGCCGTTTCCCTAGCATCCACATCGCCGAATTGGATGCGTAGAGTGGCTTGAAATTTTGCCCAGTTATTCCATGTGGCTGGGGTCTTTCCTTCCACATATGGAGTCATCCATTTGCCTGCTGATTCCCTCAGTAGGGATTTGGGGAAGTCCACTTTTAATCCGTCTTCATTTTCTCCCCATCCTAGTGCTGTGTAGTACATTGCAAGTTGGACTAGCCATGCTCGCAGTTTGGTGCGGTCTCCAGTAAACGTATCCGGGGTTTTGATTTTTGGTCTCCGCACCGTCTGTTCCTGTCGATTTTCCTGAACCGTGCTGATCAACTCCTGTAGTTGTTCTCTCGTGAGAGTTATCTTATCTGCTGGTCCTGCTACCCCCGACATTGTGTGTATAGGGGATGCTCCGGAGCTTACTGACCCTGATCTTGATCTTGCTTCCAGGGTAACCGGGCTCAGAGGCCTTGGTGATCCTTCTCGCGATATCTCGCTTAAGGCTTGTCCAAGTTCTGCTTGTAGTCCCAAGAAAGTCTTTTGATCGTTGAAGTCTGGTACTTCTGTATCTGTAGGTGAATCCGTTTTGTATTCGTTAAGTGTCACAAAAGACGCAACCAAATATTATAAACCTAACCTTAGTCTGCCGGACAAGGCACACTATCTTCTTTAACAGCAACAGGTAACGATACGTACCGCTCGTCTTACCGCTCTGCAGGTCTCGTAGCCTTATGTCGCCAAGGGAACGCTGAGTCCTTTCACTCCTAGCCCGTGCGACTGCTCTTTAGCGATACGTTCTTGAGATGACCCTTCGCTCGGTGATGTAAACGGATGGTCGTAATAAGAGTAGAGTATAGATTGAACTAATAGGTATAATATAACATAGGAAGTAACTTAGGTGGTTGCGTGAAGAGCTAGCTATCTGTGTCTGTGACCCTCCTTATATAGGCGCTCTTCCCACAACTATAACCCTGGTGACTTTACTATGAGTCACCTCTTTACTATGACTGCCGTGTGAGTCATAGTATAACAAACATCCTATGACTCACAATTTGAGTCATAGTATACAATCCCCATAATATCCGATTTCCATAAAAGGTCATGTGCGCTAATCGCGTCAGATGCCTGAAACCCCTGACTCATACTTGTAGTCAGGTGCGAAAGTCATAACATCATACGACCTCACAATCGTGAGTCATGAAATCATATACATAAACCAAATCTAACATTCATAATCATAAATGATCTCACAAATCGTGAGTCATGTGAAACGTTCCATATTGCTAAGTCACGATTTGTGACATCGAGCAGGGTAACCTAGGAGGAGTCTTAGGTAGGGTAAGCCAGTTAGTCAGGGTGACCTGCTAAAAGGGTTAGACAGGGTAACCACTTACAGAGGGTAAATAAGGATTGACACAAAATATGGTAAGTAGTTTTGACTCTCCATGCCCTGATTCATCCATGCAACCACATGAATCATTGTCCCAACTGGGAGTGTAAATAAGGCCGATATTACACCTGTACTTCCATGGCCATAAATGGGCATTACGCAGACTTCCGGCAAGATTTGGATAGTGTTGACAATGAGTTACCATAGCTTTGTTTCCACATATGTTGTGACAAATCTCAAGTTTCCATACTAACATTACCCCAAACACAAAAAACTCTGCTAGTAGACAATTCATAAAGCTTTCAGACACCTTGTTCCCAAGGGTCGCCTTGATTTTTTTTTTTTCTTGTATTGGTAATCCATTTACCAGAGCTTCTATAAAACACTATGCATGAAATTTATTTCCACCATGCTTCTCTATACATTTTAACATTTGCTGAGGTAGTTTAGCTATCGCTTTTTTGATCTCCTACACTATAATACTGTCCCATTCCTCTACTAACTTGAGTTTTATTTCTCACAAATTTGTTACCCTTTCCTTCCCTCTGCGTGTCTGAATCCTTGACTTCATCAATTCCCGTAGTAATTCAATCAGATTAAAATCTGCTGAATCAAGAGCCCAATCTAGCCTAGCGGTACGTACCTTCCTTCAAAATTCTAAAATCCGAGTCATAACCTTAGGGATTTTTTTCCATTCATAGGAAATTTGGGTAATTGGCAAGATGCTGGTGGCAGGTAGATCAAATAGGCGGATGAGCAAGAGCAGTCACATACTGCCCGGAGTCTATTCCTTTTACCTCCCCTCACTTAAACTTTCTTACCTTATACAACTTTGATTACCAAGACTGTTTTCATTTTACCTATTTTTACCTTCATTGCACTTTGTTTTGTGAATGCTCCAGCGTTTCGTACTATTGCCAACTCTGTTTAAAAAAACCACCTAAGTTTGCAATTTTTGTTTCTCAATATCAAATTTGGGAAGAAATTCATTTTTGCAAAAGGACACTAGATGGAAGCAATGGTGTAAATTCCCAGAGGGTTCATTTGTAATAATTAGGATTTCCATATAAAAAGGTTTTTCATACTGGAGTGGGATAGTAACAAAATATCAGATTAATATATAAGATAGCATACATCATAAAAATATATGTGCCATCCTACTTTTTTTATTCTCTTCACTAAAAATAAACTTAAATAGTTCTTGATATAGAGGAAGCAGCCATAGCTTCACTGCTTTAAAAATTGTTGTATCACAAACATGCGTGTAGCCAGATTCGCGTTGAATAGCCCCTTCGACGTTTCTCTATAACTCAACATTTTTCAATAAGGACACAAGAGAGTCGTTATCCGTGACAGTAATAAATTTAGGCCAGCCAGAGTGACACGGGGTAGCCAATTCGGTACTGTTGAATTAACTAGGCCGTGCTCGTATCAAAAAAATCGGAG
Organism: Tuber calosporum; assembly: GCA_003316355.1. Classification (NCBI taxonomy): domain Eukaryota; kingdom Fungi; phylum Ascomycota; class Pezizomycetes; order Pezizales; family Tuberaceae; genus Tuber; species Tuber calosporum. The sequence continues at coordinate 485 of QFET01000322.1, read as the reverse complement.
AACTGTCTGGAAAGTATGGTAAAAAGTATGATAAAAGATTAAAGGGTTCTCGAAGGCTTTAAAAATTGTTAACTTGATATATTGTTAAGGTCTCTTCTCCGTTACTTGATGATCCCTTAACTACGGGGTTTTTTTTTTTTTTTTTTTTTTTTTTTTTTTTTTTTTTTTTTTTTTTT
>QFET01000321.1:0-91775 GCA_003316355.1 Tuber calosporum | reverse complement strand
GACTTGGAGGGGCAGTGGAGGATTGCATGCTCAAAGGTTTCATCCTCTGAGTCGCAGGAAGGGCAGGTAGGTGAGCGATCGGCATCGTTCCATGAGGGTTGAGCAGCGAGATAGCTCTTGCCAGCGCGCATTTGGTGGATTCGCCCGGCTGTGAAGCGGTCAAGGCCCATGAAAGCATGTGGACGAAGGGACGGCTTGTACTGGTAGTAAGGAGGGGGTGGGGACAGGAGTGTCCAATCAGTCAGGAGGTCCTTTCTGCACTCCTCCTTCAACAATTTGTAGGAGATAGCACCTGGGATCGGAGCAGGGGGGGCAGAGAAAGTGCCCGGTAGGAGATGGGAGTTTATCTGTGGGAGTTTGAAGCCATCCGGCGCCACCTTGACCAAGAGGTAGCACATCCCATCGATTGGGAGGTGAGAGCGGACGGCAGGTTCCCTTAACTACGGGGAACTGCTAACTATTTATACACTTTTGCCAGTACTTAGGTTGGCCATAAAAAAGAAGTATCCTTGGAAACTACGGTCATGGTCTAAACAGTGTGAACACTGTTTGACCCTGAAGATATATGCCCCCACTACTGCAAATGATCCCCCGGACTATCTATTTTGTCTGAGGTTGTCAAGCACTCCACCAGTAGATATCTTTCGATCTCTTTGCCAAATGCACTAAGTTCAAATTGATGCCGCCCATTTGCGAACATCATACGGAATACCAGGCGATCAGTCTGGATGGCCGTCTTTCCTGCATATATGCACTCATGTGCAGATGCATTTGAATTATCAAGAATGCAGAATACGTAATAGATCCACTTGAATAAATTACTCTATCATCTTTCTCCGTGGCAGAGTAGTTCTGGATACGATCCTACTTCTTGCCAGTGTGGGTTGTAGTCAATATAGTCACCTCCCGGCGCTATATACTATCACATCTTTAAACTCGAAAGTCTAGTACCATATCCCATAGGTGTAAAATCAGCTCCCCCTTCCTAAGCTTTGTCTCGAAGCAATTCTTCATTTTAGTACTCCTCCCGGTAGGGTTAAAAAACTTCTGCGATAACTTGGCCACAGCAGGAAAAACCTTTCCGTAGATACTACTTAGCCCAACTTTGGCATTGCCGGAATTTCCTTGTGAAAATCTTCAACCAATTCTTGAGCATGGTCTAAGTGCTCTGGTGGTTCCCAGGTGTTCTCATCTTCAGAACATCCTTTCCACTTGACAAAGTATCGAAGTTTTTGGATCGTTCGCGAACATCCTCTGAATCTTCGCTCATAAGAGATTATTTCACTCATGATGATTTTTTCCACTTCCCATTCAAGGTCACCTTCAACGTCTTCCGGTGCCAGGGGTGGTTGTTCTGGGCCAGGTCGAACTGAATTTCGGTATGGCTCGAGTAGCGATACATGGAATACCAGATGGATTTTCTATCGCTCTGATATTTCCAATTTGCAGGCAAGGTTTCCTCTTTGCTCTAGGATGTTGAACGGGCCATATAATTTTGGAGCTAACTTCTTGAATGGTCCCTTGGTATGGATATTCCTCACGTTTAGCATAACCAAGTCGCCAATATAGAAGTCTGGTTGACTGCGAGCTTTGTGGTCATAATACTTGTTCATCGCTTCACAAGTCTTTTCAAGGGATTCCTTTGCCTTTTCATGTATCGCTTTCATCCAGTGAGCATACATAGTTGCTCCCGGATTCTGATCTTCTCGCTCCTTCATCCATTCTGTTTGAGGATGGTAACCATAATTTGCATAGAAAGGGGTTATTCCATGTGCGCTTGTTACCGAGTTGTTATATGCATACTCGGCTAACGGCAGTAGATGGTCCCAGTCATGCTGATCGTAGTTGACAAATATTCGCAGTTAGCCTCCCAGCACTTGGTTGACTCTCTCCGTTTGTCCATCAGTTTGAGGATGGTAAGCCGTAGACATCTTTCTCTTGATGCTTAATGTCTTGCACAATGATTCCCAAAATTCTCCTGCAAACTTTGCGTCCATGTTGGAAATGATTTCGGTTGGTAACCCATGAAGTTTCCACACTTCTTCGATGAATGTTTCTGCAACGTCCTTTGAGGTCGCGTATTCTTCTAAGCCAATAAAATGTGCCATTTTGGTGAACCAGTCGAGTACAACCATGATCTGGCTGTATCCTGCAGATTTGGGAAGTTGTGTGATAAAATCTATTGAGGTAGATGCCCAAGCAGCACATGGGACCTTTAGTGGTTGTAACAGCCCAAAGCGTGCATGTCTTGGTGCCTTAGCCTTTTGGCACTCAGTACAGGATCGTACATAGTCTTTTATCCAGTTCGCGATTCCTTACCAGTAAAAGTCTCGAGTGATAATTTCTAGAGTCTTTTGTTGACCGAAATGTCCTGCGATCTTAGAGTCGTGACAGTTTTGTGCAATCTCTGTTAGCAGGTGTTCGTTTTGAGGAACATATAGGCGTTCTTTATAGAATAGCATTCAATCTGTTAGGGTCTATTATTTCGGCATTTCTTTGCCATCATTCCGTAAACTCCCCAAATCCTTCTTTCGGTCTAGGCAATCTGGATGCTCATTTGCCATTTCTCTTACCCGTTCCAAGAATTTTATATCAAATTTCATGACTTCGCATGTAGCAATTATTGCGTTGAACATTAGTGTTTTTCCATTAGTGCATATCGGGTGTGAGGTAATGTCCGTTGAGTCCAAATATTCATGTTTTCCGTCAGAATATAGGAAATATAATTGTGGTTGGTTTTCTTCCAACCTTATATCTGAACTGCCAAACCCTTGGCTTGCTCGTTCAGTTTCATCTAACTCCATAACTTCATGGAGTTCTCTCTCATCAACCTTTTCCACAATCATCTGGGCTATCCGGTCTCCTCTGTGTACCTGAAAAGGATTGTCAGTAGTGTTGACTAGGAGGATCTTAACCTCCCCTCTATAGTCCGCATCCACTACTACGGCTCCAATAGAAACACCATGCTTGACTGCTAATTCACTACGTGGTACAATACGTGCATATGTTCCGCTTGGTAATCCGATAGGCAATCCTGTCCCAATGAGCACTTGCCCATTCGCAGGAACTATGTTGTATTCGGTACTCTATAGGTCATGGCCGGCGGCAAGCTGGGAACCTCGAGTCGGGATTCTTGCTTCCTGATGAAGTCTTTTAATCCTTATCATATTATTCCGTTTCTCTTGTGGCAACTGCTGACTGTGATGTTCGGAGTTTTCTGTACCCCATATAACTGAGACGACTAAGCTTCGGTTATTCTGGAGGTTTTCAAAGTGATGAGACTGAAGTATAGCCTGCTTGGCATGCTCAGCTCCCTACTTAGGGCGGTACTCTGGCCGCTTTCTTAAAGCATCCGGTTTTCCCCCTCTGGTTCCAGGTAGATAGATGATTTTAAAGTTAAAATCAGTGAGCTTCTGGGCCCAGCGAATTTGTCTTGCCGACCAGGCCTTTGTTGTGAGAAAATATTGTAGATTTTGATGATCGGTGTATATGGTGAACGGTTAATCCGTCCCAGCAAGATAGTGTGACCATTCTTCCAGCGCAACTAATATTGTCAACAATTCCTTGTCATGAATGTCATAATTGCATGCAGCAGGTGTCAACTTTCGAGAATGGAAAGCGATAGGAAGTAGTTTTTTGTCCAAATATTGATAAAGGATACATCCAAGGGTGTAATCGCAGGCATTTGTTTCCACTACTGTTTCCCTGTCCGGATGGAAATGACAGAATATCGGAGCTGTTATGAACCAACGTTTGAACTCCTCCAAAGTTTGCTCTTGCTTTTCACCCCAAGAAAAGTCCTCCGGGTTACCTTTAAGCAAATCAGTAATTTACGTGGACAGTGCGGAGAAATTCTTTATGAACCGCCGGTAGAAGTTGGCGAAGCCCATAAATATTTGAATTTCTTTTACCGAGGTGGGTGGTTTCCAGGCCTTGATTGATTCCACCTTTCTGTCGCTCATAGTAACTACATCAACAGCCACAATATACCCTAGGAATTCCACTGATGTGACATGGAAGGTGCTTTACATAAGCGAGATGGCAATTCTGTATTCTCGCAGTCTTTCTAAGACTTTTCTAACCAATAAGACATGATCCTTCTCATATTTTGAGTATATAAGTATATCATCAATGTATACTACCACTCCTTCTTCAAGGAAGTCTTTCAGGATCATAGTCATTATCGATTGGAAGGTGGCTGGTGCATTTACCAGACCAAATGGCATGACATTATATTCATATAAGCCGTATCTTGTACGAAAAGCTGTTTTCCATTCATCGCCCTTTCATATGCGGATCAGGTAGTAACTCTCCTTCAGGTCCAACGTGTTGAAAATAGTGGCTCCTTCCACACGGTCATGTAGTTCCGTCATTAGGGGTAGAGGATATTTGTAGTGGATAGTGTCTTTATTTAGTCCTTGGTAGTCAACTACCAACCTAAGACGTCCATCCAGTTTCGGCACAAAAAGTATCGTTGCTCCAGCTGGTGATTTGCTGGGGGAAACTTTTCCTTGTTTTAACATATCATCCAGATATGTTCGCAGTGCTTTTAACTGCTTTTCTGAGAGGGGATAAATTGGTCCCCAAGATGGTTGGGAATCTGGTTTGAGGTCAATAGCATGATCGAAGGTCTGATGAGCCGGTAGTTTCGCCGCAGTTGATGGGCAGAAAAGGTCTTTGTAATTATGGTATTGCGCTGGTAGTGTATCAAGGATTATTTCTTCCTCATCATCTACTCTTGCAACTCTTCCAATAACGACTGCCTCTGGATCTTCCTGAACCTGCTCATCCCACTCGATTAATATACCCTCATGCTCCGCTAAGAGGTGAAGCTGACATCCCTGCGCTTCGAACCTCCAGCTTTCTGAGTCTTGAATTTCGGTTATAGGATGTTCATCATTCCACCACCCAAATGGAATTATTATCCCATAATTTCCTGTTGGTGCGATCTCGCACACAATCTTTGATAGGTGTTTATTTTTCCCAATTTGCAGGTAAAGGGGAAGTGTGAAATCCCTTCCAGTAGATAATTCGTTTCCAGTAAAACCCAAAATGGGTATCGGATCCTCACGAGACTTGTAAGGAATATTCAATTCCTTGATTAAATTTTCGTGTATAACAAAGATATTAGATCCAGAGTCTAATTAAACTCTTATGCGATATCGTTTCCCGTACACATAAATATGTACAGTTCCTTCAGGGCATTGGTGGCGTTTTGGTTCTTCGTGTTTGAGCTATTGTCGCTTATGCGACCTTGTTACTTCCGTTAGTCCTCGCTTAGATTTTTATTTTATTTAACTCAGTTTTTATTCATGTTCAAGGTACAGAATCTACATGCAGTGCAAGCTATGGCAGTAAACAAACCTCCTCCCCTGCCCTGACCCCGGAAAGCTATGGAAAAACCGTAAGGGAAGCCTGACCCAACCGGTGTAAAAAACCATCCTAACAAGCCGACACACAGTAATCACAACCAGAGAGCCAACAAAACCAACATGAAAACAACTCCAAGCCCCAACAGTGAACCAACCAAATGCAACAAAAGAGAACACAAAACAAGAAAACCCTAACACCTAAGTCCGAAGTCCAACCAAAGGCCTAGGTACCAGACACACGTAGTTCCAGCTCCCATAATAAGCCGGCAAGGGCACAAAGTAGGAAGACATTCCTGTGGGCATATAGCCCAGCACCGAGGGTGGAAAGGGGCCCCCTCAGAAGAGGAACCTAAAGAAGCGAGGCCAGCTTGTGGCTGGGCCCAGTGCTGAGTCTAGAGGACGGAGTGTCAGCCTGGGGGTGGTAGTAAGGTACCAGCTTAGGGGGGGCAGTAAGGTGCCAGCTAGGTGAGCAGTAGGGTGCCAGCCGATCAACCGTCAGGAGGTGAGGATGGAGGAGGGGTAGACCCAAGGACCAACGGAATTGTGTGCGTGGCCATCTAGGCAGTTCTCATCAAGGTGAGAGTGGAGGAATCGACCATAAGTGTGCCAAAGCAACTGTAGGCCTGTAGAATGTTTCCTCCTACTGCAACCCTGTCTCCCAGCCGTATAGGGAGGCCAGAGGGAATTCCCGACCGTGCAAATGTTAAGCGAGGCAGAGCAAAAAGCTAGCGAGGCAAAAACAAAAGCGGGGAAAGGAGAGGAACCATCAGTAAAGATGGCAGAAGGGGAGAGAGGAGACTCAAAGGGGTAGACCCTAATGAGCACGGAGAGGAGGGAATCATTAAGACAAATCCCCACCGACTGGCATGGCCAGGGTGAGGATGAGTCGAAACGAAAGTGGTGATGATTTCTCGTGGTGTTGAGATTTCAATCGCCAGGTGTATAGAGGAGACGGAGGATGTTAGTCCTTGCTTAGAAGACATTATGATTGTATAGCTTGGGTGTTCGTGACAACGCCAGCATTGTTTCGACCATAGAGGTATCCTCAGACGAGCTAAACAAATAGTTAATTATTAAGATTCTGGGCAGCCCACTACGAGCTGTCTTTACCCACTGCCGAGGGGCTTCCAAAAAATTAAAACCCCCGTCCATAGGGGAGAAACCAGTAAAACGCCATAACAATGCAATAAAAAAAATTATACTTCTCTGCCTTTCCTGTAGGATAATACCCTAAGGGAGTAAATATGTTGGAAAATAAATTATATTTCTGAAAAGAGGAGAAAATTCCGAAATAGTGACTGTTTCCGAATTTGGAATATCTCCTCCGCAAGCGGTAATAATTGCACTAAAAGTTGTGTTAGTTATCGTGTAAGACATTTTTGACCAGTACCATAATTAGCGGTGAGGTTGGTTGCTATAGGGACCTTCATTGTTGTGGTTGTTTTTTGTTGCCACAACACCCTCAGGTTAAGCGAGCCCATATCATGAGGTTTCCCAGAAGACTTTACAGCTGTTCAGCTATGGTCTAGTGGTAAAATGAGCCTGACCCGTTCATTTTGTCCCCAGGCTCCTGTGTTCAATCCACCCTTCTGGCGGATTAAACAACGGTAATTTGTACCGGAGGCAACTAGGGCTAGAGCGTACTGGGAGGTAACCCCTACTACTACCCAGCACTTCCTGAGTGTCTAAAAACGGGAAGCACATCCAAGTGCCTAAAAATGAGATCCTTCTTCCGAAGAAGTAAAAAGCAGAAATTAAAATTAGAACCAATCTGAGGGAAAAAAAATAACTGTGATCTCCCTGACAGGGGAGGTCTCATCCTCCGGTCCCCTGAATCCAATCAGTTGAAGCAGGCTACGGAACCTCATCGAGGTTCCATGGAACGACGTTTCCCAACATGCAAACATGGACCTGCATGCCAATTTTTTGGAAGAATTTTTGAATTCTTTTTATCGTTGGTGATTTTCAGCATCCTACACTTGAGGGTTCCCAGTTTCGATTCCGGTCGCTATTGCTAGTGCCCCGGATACCCAATCGCCATCGCCGTTGGTACCTTTAGGACATTTCTGTGTCCGACAATTCCCATAACTCAGGGGCTGGTTCACTCTGAATCTGGTTCACCTATGGCTGTGATGTTCTTACAGTAAGAGCAGCCATCTGTGGTTTACCGGGAAATTTTGGTTGGTCCTTCGTTGATTGCTTAGCGAAAGCTCTTGCTACCACTATGTCCTTTCGCCATTTTCGCCAAGTGTCGTTGTTGAGGCCACAGCGAGTGCAAGCCGTTCCTGTCTTTCGCTTATCCACAACGTCTTGAGGGATTCCATCATAAGCATTCTTCCAGTCCATATGCTCATCCTTATTATGGAAGCCTCCTTAATTGTCTGATGGTTTTCCTTTAGCTGACTTCCATCGGGTAGGATTGTTTTTTTGTTTCTGGTCGGTGTATCCGTGTTGGGTATTGAACCCTTTTGCTGTATCATCGTGTTTTCACTTGGATACTCCACTATTTGAGGGCTCACCTTTGGATAGTTTCAGCCGTTCCAGAAATTCCTCCTCTTGTCTGCCAACTTCCCGTATGGTTTCCATCCATTCCTCAGCCGAGGAAAACTTTAGATGAGATAACCGGCGAAGAATTTCTTCAGGAAGTTTGCTTTCCACCCGTACCCCTAACTAATGCCTGTGAGACCGGCCTTGATGTTGAAATTTTCAAGAAGTAGAAGATAGGTGTCGATTTTTCCCTTATATACTACCTTAGTCATTTCTTCTAGGGCTTGTCGTTCCTCCTTGATGCCGATATATTGCTTGGTAATTTCTTGTCGAAAGAGTTCCCAAGTGGAATAGTCTGGGTCCCGGGTATAACCTCCTAATCCACCCAGCACCTTCCGGTATTTCTACCAGAAGGGTGCCACCTTGTTCCCCATTGTTTTCCCCAAGGCAAAAACTATTCGCTGTGCATGATTTTCCCACTGTGTAGGATTGCGATCGAAGTAGTCTTCACAGGCTGTCAACCAGTTAGGAAGATCTTGGTTGTCATTTCCTTCGAAGAAGTAGGGTGGTTCTGCTATTAGCTTTACTGGTCGGGAGAGACCACCGATACGTTCTAAGAAAGCCATAGTTAACCTGTCCTCCGGTACAAATCGTTTCCGGGAATAGAGGGTAAACGGGGAGCGCGTTCCGGCCTGCCGCCCTTTCTACCCCGTCCATCCTCTCCATCACTATCGGACCCATCATCATCTGGGTCAGGGGCATCACTAAGGTTACCTGTTGGTGGTGGTGGTGGTAAGTTATTTCGTCCATGGCCACCTCCTTTTCCTTTATCCTTTCTTGGATTTGGTGCTGCTTCCTTTGTAGGAATAGTAACTTCTATTGGTACCATTGTTGGTCCTTGGTTAGACGGTCCTGGATCACCATCACTAGGTCCATACTGTATTGGTGCTGGTGTCTTTTCCGCTAATCGAAGTACCAGAGCATCTAGGTAGGCCTTCATACCCGCACTCTGTTCTCCTTGCTGTTGAGCAGCAATTTCTCGTTGCTCTATCATCCTTCTGGTCCATTCCTGTTCCTATTGGTTCAACTTTGTATTCAGTTCCATTAGTGCCTTTTCCACGATTCGGTCCCTTGTTTCTGAGACTAGAGCCTGTTGCTCTTGTTGAGCCTGTTGGCGTCGGAACTCTTCCTGAACCTGGGCACGTAACCTTTGCTGCTCCCGTTCGGTGTCGCCACTCAATTGTTCCAATGCACGGCGACCTTCCTGTATCTCGGCCTCATTGATAACTTCACCTCTGGACATACGGCTCTGCAGCAATTCTAGCATTGTAAAACCCTGCCTAGCCTCCTGTGATAGTGCTGAGATCGCTATGTGATTCTCATCGGCACTTTCTTTCAAGGATTAGTCCAGGTGGCGTAATGAATAGACAACATTTTGCAGGAAGTTATCTTGCGTATTGATAGGCTTCTTGGTTCGCACGGAACGTTGTTGAACTCTTGATGGTGGGCGACCCAAATGAATAATAGGAGAGCTGGTACGGCTTCTGGACTGGATTAAGGATGCCGATGGGGTAGATTCTGTGTCATCCTCTTCGATCATCCTGTCATATCCCAAAGGACTAGGAATAGGTGTGTTATCACGTGCCATAGCCATGGCAGCTCGCTTAGACACCCAAATAATTTCTCAATGAGAAAATATAAAATAACCAGTAGTCTGACCTCTAGGCCAAAGGTGCTAACGGGAAGATAGATTAGTTTAAATAGCGGGTTGTCCGCAAGGTCAGCAACAAGTATCTCTTCAAAAGAGGATAAGGCGGATTATTGTTTGCGTTTTGTAAAGGCAGTTTTCCGCCGTCTATCTTGACGATAGATATGTTCTGTATATTTTCGCTGTATGCGAGCAAGTTGTCACATTGCTTCTGCTCGGAGGTCAAGTGCGTATTCTTCGGAGCAGATAGGAAATACGTTGTCAAAGTTGTGAGGTCTCAGTGCCCAGAATGTTGGCACTGATCAAAACTTTGAGCGTAAAAGTATTCTCTGGGCATGAGAGAATATAGCGTTGCTTTGGTGCCAGGAGAGTAATAATATAGTGTTACGGGGTAGCCAATTCGGTACTGTTGAATTGACTAGGCGATGCTCGTATCGAGAAAATCGGAGAACTCTCAGGAAAGCACGGTAAAAGTATGATAAAAGATTAAAGTGTTCTCGAAGGCTTTATACTTGTTAACTTGATATATTGTTAAGGTCTCTTCTCCGTTGCTTGATGATCCCTTAACTACAGGGTTGATTTTTTTTTTTTGATTATCTCATTGAATTACTGTTTAAGGTACAGAAACTACATAAAGCGCGATCTATGGCAGAAAGAAACCTCCTACTACAGTCCATCCCATCCCCCCGCAGCTAAAAAAACCCTCTTGCCGAAAACAAACTTAGGCACTTGGTTAGAAAAAACTACAAAGAAGAAACAGGCCTGAAATCTTCCAAACGACAGAAATCGTTTCACCTCCACAGACGAGCGACATAGGAAATAAACAAAGTCCAACAGTGAACAAGAACCAATACCCCAAAAGGAAACAAAACACCTAAGCGAGAAACCAACCTGAACCATGAATTTGGCCAACGGCACAACATCACATATCCCGCTAATCCGGAAAGGTTCGGGGGGGGGCGGGGGCAAATAAATCCCCAGGCACGAGAAGACGAAAGGAATCAAGCCGAAGGAGGTCGGTGAGACGATAGAGGAGGAGGGAGTGTGTGGTAGACAGTCTAAATGGCCGGATCCTGTGGATATCGTGGCAGTATGGTGCCTGCAAAAGGGTGGAGCAGTAAGGTGCCAGCCAGGTAGCAGTAGGGTGTCAGCCGATCAACCGTCAGGAAGAGAGGTGAGGTGAGGATAGAGGAGGGGTAGACCCAAGGACCAACGGAGTTGTGTGCGTGGCCATCTAGGCAGTTCTCATCAAAGTGAGAGTGGGGGAATTGACCATCTGACTGCTAGAGCAACTGTAGGCCTGTAGAAAGTTTCCCCCTACTGCAGCCCTGTCTCCCAGACGTATAGGGAGGTCGGAGGGAATTCCCGACCGTGCAAATGTTAAGCGAGGCAGAGCAAAATTGCTAAGCGAGGCAAAACAAAAGCGGGGAAAGGAGAAGAACCAGCATCAAAGATGGCAGAAGAGGAGAGAATGAGCTCAAAGGGGTAGACCCTAAAGAGCACGGAGAGGAGGGAATCATTCGGACAAATCCCCACCCCCTGGCATGGCCAAAGGGTGAGGTTCAGTCGAAACGAAAGTGGTGATGATTTCTCGTGGTGTTGAGATTTCAATCGCCGGGTGTGTAGGGGAGACAGAGGATGTCACTTGACTATTGGGTACTGCTAACTATTTATACACTTTTCCCAGTACTTAGGTTGGCCATATAAAAGTAGTATCCGGGGAAACTATGGCCACGGTCTAAACAGTGCGAACACTGTTTGACCCTGAAGATGTATGCCCCCACTACAGCAAATGATCCCCCGGAGTATCTATTTTGTCTGAGGGTGTCAAGCACTCCACCAGTAGATAGCCTTCGATCTCTTTGCCAAATGAACTAGGTTCAAATTGATACCGCCCATTTGCGAACATCATACGGAATACCAGGTGATCAGTCTGGATGGCCGTCTTTCCTGCATATATGCACTCCTGTGCTGATGCATTTGGATTATCAAGAATGCAGAATACGTAATAGATCCACTTGGATAAATTACTCTATCATCTTTCACCAAGGCTGAGTAGTTCTGGATACGATCCTACATCTTGCCAGTGTGGGTTGTTGTCAATATAGTCACCTCCCAGCGCTATATACCATTACATCTTTAGACTCGAAAGTCTAGTACCATATCCCTTATGTGTAACAAAGAGCCTCTAGCTGGGTATAGCACCTTTAGCTCTAGCAACTCCAATAGTGAAATTTTATCAGTGGACTTGGAGGTTGATGCATTTCCTACTAAGTTGCAAACTTTGGAGAAGGGAGAGGGTTGTTTGTTTCGAAATGTGTTTTTTGAGCCTTATAAATAGCCTGCTACTATATATGACTCAATGTTGATTTGGAAACACCAGTACCTTGGCACAAAGGTATCTGGATACTTTATCAATTCCCTACTATAATACCCTTGAGGTGTTTGGGAACATTCTAGTAACCTAACACCACCCTCTAGCCCGTGGGTTTACCTTTTGAGCCACTATAGTAAAGCCCTACAGTTTATAAAATATTACCAAAATACCAGCCTTAAAGGGGTCATTTATCACATTATATATCAGTGCTGCCCAACCGACCAGATGCTGTACAAAAGATATATAGATAGGTTGACGATGGCCAACCCCTGCGAGTTACTGGTATTGACACCTGTAGGCACGCAAAATGTAGTCTAGGTGCATATTATCCCAATGGGAGTTCTGGAAGTGCTGGTGAAGGGGCTCTGGGAAGTAGGGGAAATACCGAAGTATATCCACATTAAGAACTACTAGTCTAGCAACTATAGCCCAGGTACTATACCATTACTGAGAAACGATACTGTAGCCCATGGCCATTGCCTCATGTTACAGCTCAGGTTGTTAACAAATTATTACGATTGCGTAGTGCCCATTTAGCCAATACAGTCGTGACACTCATCGGGCAAGCTAAGTAGTTACAAGAAAAGCTATCGATTAGCTAATTGGACCAGGTTGTATATAATACTTGCATAGGCAGAATCCGCACAGGACAACTCAGTCTCAACTAAGATATTTGGTCCTATGTGGACTTCATACTAGTCCTTGGACAAGACTTCGATCATAAAGGTTTTTCTCTCTTCTTGACATAATTGAGTTGCATTGCTAAAAACTAATCCTATTGCCTGACTCTCCTTATCCTAGTGATCAACAAACTCCCACAGCTGACCATGAGTGAGGTCGGCATTGATAAAACCTGTTAAGTGAAGCTGGCTGATTTATAATTGGAACAGTGATGGGTGTTGTTAGCTCCGTAATCCTACTTAAATACATGCGAACTCCACTATACTCTGATAACCTACTATCCTCTCTAGAAGTGCTTTAATTAATTGTTGCTCTGGATTAACGATATTAAGTTTTATCATTTGAGTCAATTGTCAAAATGTTTACCTTCAATAAATTTTACTTCGATTCTCTAGTCCTGTAACAAGCTTAAGATCCACCTTCCCACAGGACGCCTTGGTTATAAGTTCCTATCTCTTTTGTACACAATTTGTTGAAACTTGGTCACCAACAGGGTAACAATAGTGTCAGTAATGTTTAACACTTGCCATACCTTGTTTAGTATTTTCCTTGCCTTTACTCTTTTGAGGCTATGGCATACTTGAGGTTGGAATTTTGAATCTTCTAGTAACCTACTCCCAAGTATCTCGAGAATCCCAAATGGACTTTGAAGGTACTATTAGGACAGTCGGAGATGTCTCAATGGATAGGTCTTCAATAGACAAGGTAGAAAGTATGGAACTAAGAGGATAACTGTTCAACTTGGAGTATCAAACATGATAGTCCTAAGAGGCTTTGGAGTCTGAATCCTAAAGAGATTGCAGGCTCTTTAAATACAAAAGATTGTAGCTAGACAAACTAAACAAAAGTGCAAACATCCTGTCCAACACACATCCTATGAGAGGCAGCATAGCAAGGTAACAATATTCCGAAAACAGAGGGTTAAAAACCACAGGATGCAGCTAACCAAACAAGTAATAGAATCCAAACCAGAAGGAAAAAAAGATCGCTAATACTATTGAAATCCAGTAGGTATAGCAGGAGGATAGCGATACCCAAATGGGTAGAAGTAAGGAGTAGTAGTGATAAGCGAAACAAGGAGAGAATAACCAGTTAGGAAGTCATAACCAAGTAGGAAGAGACAACCAAATAGTAGCGCTTATCAGGTATAAACCTAAATAAGTAATAACCAACAACAAGTCTGGAGTAATATTTGAAACATAGTCAGATTCCGTTATATTCCCCTTAAAGAAATAAAACAAACAAAACAATAAGGAATATCCTAAAGGGCTTAATGACCAACCCACCTTTGTAGCATTCCACTCAATTTTCAAAACATATAACTTAATCAGTAAACATATATCCATCAATGGTGTCAGGACCTTACACCTTTATAAGCCCCATAGTAGCGAAGACAATACCATGAAGCCGTTAGCCTTCCATCTCAGACTCATCCAAGGTGGAGTGTGTTGTGCTGGTATCGGATTCTGAGTAGTCTGAATCTTGGAGGGGTTTCCAAAATCCGTCAGGGTCAAGCTCAGGTGAGTGGCGGGCATAGTTTGGTTTCTGGAGTGTCTAGGCAGAGAAAGGCTCGTTAAGGGACCAAGAGAGTCTGAAAGGTGTAGATTCATTGTAGGTTTCGAACAAGTAGGATCTGATGAGGGTGCTGGCGCCTTTAAGGTTATAGAAGGGTTCCCATATTGCTTCGACTTCGTCATAGCCTTTCCAATAGATCAAGAACTGTCTCTTTCTGCCATGGATTCGATCTTGGAGTTTCTTTTGGATTTCCCATTGTTCTTGTCCACTGGAATCGATGGTGACAGGCTCATTAGAGGTTTGTTTAGTTGTTCCTGAGATGGTGAAGGGGTTGGGTCTTAGGTAAATGTGAAGATGGCTTGCATCGATTTATGGGTGGATTCCTACGATCACTGGAGGGAGTATGAGTTTGTAGTTGTTATGTCAGTCAGGTCCTTCGCTCATTGACAAGGGTCCCAACAATAGTCCAACCAGCGTCTGATATCGTCCAACCTTATAGACATAGGGTGCTAACTTGAGGATAACTTTAGTTTCGTTAGGGATGATAGGGGGTCCATCCTTTCTTCTGTGATCTCTGGAGGTGGATTGGCGTGCTCTGGCCTTCTTGAGTGCATCTCTGGCAATTTGTTGACTCCTCATGATATGTGAAGCAATCTCATCTACTGCAGGTATTAAAGTGGGGAGAACTCTCTCGCTAGAGAGGAGGTTTGGTAGTCTGCCAAAGGTGAGTTCGAAGGGGGAGAGTTCTGTGCTATCGCTGGGAGCTGAATTGATTACAGTCTGGACATGAGGTAGGTGGCGAACCCGCTTGGTTCCTATAGGGTTGGCATAGATCCTAAGGCAATAGCGAACAGTTCTGATTCTGCACTCAGTCTGTCCATTGGTCTGGTGATGATAAGCTGTAGACATGTTGAGATCAACGTTAAGTTTCGCCATAAGCTGTGTCCAAAAGCGTCAGGTAAACTTGGGCTCTCTGTCGTAAACTAGCGAGGTAGGGAAACCACGAATGGAGAAGACTGGCTCAATGAGTGGGTGTGCTGTTTCGATAGCAGTGATATTCTGGAAGACTGGTATGAGGTAGGTAAAGTCACTGAATCCATCAAAGACAACCATAATGACATCTAGCTTGGAAGCGCTAGGGAAGGGTCCTGCAAAGTCAATTTCAACGGACGAGAATGGCTGTCTGGGAACAGGGAGGGTGTTGACTGACCCTTCAGGGACAGTGGTAGGTTGCTTGAGGAGCTGGCCTAGTTGGCATCTGCGGACATAGTCTTTAAAATCGTTCCTTATAGAGAGCCTGTAGAAGTATCTTGAAGCATATACAAAACACTTCTGCCAACCCATATGTGCCATTGGTTCATGGGTAATGCATACAATTCTGCTTCTGATATTAACACCTTGATGGCTTGCTTCATAGGGGACATAAGGACAGTCACTACTGTCATCCTTCCCTTTTCTGACGAGAACTCCATCATATTAGAGCCAGTCAGGGTGGTCGATAGCCTTGGTAACTACCTCAAGGAGAAGGATATTGTGGGTAGCATTTCGAATACAGAAGTACCACTTTCCTTTCATGTAGTTAGTAAGCTGAAAGGCGCGAAGGTCAAGCTGTGAAGAGGGCTGATCAAAGAAGCAGTCCTCATAATCGACAGATGCTTCTGTGGTATGTAGGTCCCATCCTTTGTCGGTATCTGGTATTTCTCTTTCTTTTCCTTTACCAATAACTGTATGAAAGACTGGGTAGCAATCATCATTGTGGAGGGGAGGAGGAAAAGCCCATCTGTGCTCTGCTTTGTCCTTGGAATGATCAGGGGAGACAAAGTTGGAAGAAGAGTACAGAGGCAACGGTCCTTGAATATTGCAAGATCCTAAGAGAAAGTATCAGTATTCTTTCCATTTATGTGGGTTTGGTATTCGCCACAGACACCGGCAATCTAAGGGATGGCTCTGTGTCTATTAGATCCAAGAAATCGGTCCAGTTCATTAACTGGGGGTCGAAGAGTGACCCGTCAGGGTTGAGGGTCAGGCTCTGTAGGTGTGCTGCTGGGAGCGATATTTCCAGAGGTGGTGACCTCAAGGGTTTCCAGTTGGGTGATAGAACTATGGATTTGTATAAAGCAGTTGGTGATAGCATCTGGATAAAGAGTTTGGTCCATATCTCCTAGAGGATTGTTAATTGTCGCTGCAAGGCCAAATAGTTGAGCTTTAGCACGCTCAATAAGTACTGTGGCATGGGATAGCTCTTTAGGGTTGCTGGGATAGGAGTAGGTTTCGACGATTTCATAACCTTGATTGGCATTGGTAGCAAGCTCGAGGGTATCTACTGCTTTGTCCATGGCTTTTTCAACACAATCAGAGTAGTGATTCTCTTCTTGGGAACCGGAGCGTTTTGAGCTGGTGCCATGATGTGAGTTCCACATGGAGTGGTGTTCTGGAGTAGGAATACGAGAGGGTACTTGAACAGTAAGGGCAGAAGAAGGGTCTAGTGCATGGGTGATTGAGACGTAGTGTCTTGATACACTGTTCATGGCGGAGGAGGGGGTCCTTATAGGCTTCTTCTCTGTAGGGTCCTCGTGCATTTGCTCTTCTTCAGGTAGGGTGTCTTCATAGATCATTGATAGTGCATCAGCAAGGACATTGACTTTGCCAGGTCTGTGTATGATATCGAAATCATAAGATTGCAGGAACATGCTCCATCTAGCTTTGGGTAAGGTAGGTCAGTCCACTTCAGGAAAAAGGGTATGCTTTCTCAGGGGACGGTCCTTGGCCAATCAATACTCCTCATCCAATCTTAGAGGCATCAGTAAAGAGGTATATTAGATCACTTTATGTTTCATATGAGATGGGGCGGAGCAGAATTGTCTCCTTGACCAGGTGCTTAACCTGTTTGAAGACTTCCTCATGCTGGGGTCGCTATTCAAACACATCTTATGCAATTGTAACGACCCCTAAATCAGTTGGTATAGCTTACCGAACCTCAGCCCAGCCAGTGGTCCTACTAGGACGTGGACAGGAACGGTACCAGACACCTGCAAAGTGACATAGCAACCATAAGTACCTTTCATGAAGAAAGGGTACTTAGGTACCTAGTTAGATAGGGTAGCCCAGCAAGGCAGGGTAACCTTGGTGCACACTTAGGTAGGGTAACCCCGCTAGATAGGGTAACCCGGAGCTACAGACAAGCAGGGTAACCCTCTTGAGTAGGGTAACCCGGAAGCATGGTTAAGCAGGGTAACCATTTAGATTGGGTAACTCATCTCCTCAGTTAGGCAGGGTAACCTCTTAGGCAGGGTAACTGGGAAGCCCTAGGAAAACATGGTAAGCAGTGTAGACACCGCCGCGCATGCTACATTCGTGTAACCAGCTGTTTCTACCTCGTGGAATCGCGTGTAACAAGTAGGTCAGATACGCAGAACCTTCCGGTAACGCAAGGGGTGTTACACAAACTTCCGCACCGATTTGCACCATGATAGGGCCCAGTTACCCTACCTTGGGGATCGCGGGTGTAATCGTGGACCTCAAGTTACCCTCCCCTAACGTTACGCGAAATGCGAAGTCCTACTACAAGTACCCCAGGGTGTTAGGAAATATTTTGGCGCGTCCAACACCCCCTGGCAGCTCCCACGTTCGCTCCTTGCGACGGGTGGGAAAGGGTGACAGTTGGTAAAAGCCTAACAAAACTGAGAAATCAAAGGTGGTAGCGTAACCCGGTATACGTCACCACCGTCCTTCCGACCAGATGCTGTCCGCAGGATATATATTGGGGTGCGCGACGTCCAACCTGGGCAAGTTGTGGGTATTGACATCAGATGGCCTTCCGAGGGTACTCTAGGTGCCTATAATCCCTATGGGAGGTATGGGGGTCCCATGGAATAGCTATCTGAGAGTTGGGGATAAACAGAAGTTTGTCCGGATCAAACTCTACTAATTACACAATGATAGCCCAGGCGCTAAACCATTACTGAGGTACGTTACAGGACTCTAAGAGGCATTTAGTCTTATCACGGCTAAGGTGATCCCTGAACGATTGGCTATAGGTAGTGCCTATTTAGCCAACTCAGTAAAGACATTTACCGGGGGAGCTACGGAGTCACTAGAAAAGCCGCCGATAGGCCAAGTAGACACGGTTGACTGCAGTGCTTGCATAGACGGAAAAGCCATAGGGCTACTTTGTCTCATACCTAGGTTTGGGTTCAAAGTCGGATTGTCAGTTGGCCATTGACAAGACTGCGATCGGAAAGGTTTTTCTCTCCTGCAGGCATAATCAAAATGCATTGCAGAAAACCTTTACGATTGAGCGGACTTAACTTATCCGAGCGATCCACAGGCCCTGAAGTTAATTCTGGTAGGGCCATGTGTCAGATGATCCCTGAGTGGAGAAGGGAGCTCTCTTAATGGTCGGAGTAGGGATGGGTGTCATTGGCTTTATAATTCTACTTAAGTAAACGTGAACGGCACTCTACTCTGCTAACCAACTATCCTCTCGAGAAGACTTGAATTGAGTGAAGCACTGGCTTAACGATATTAAGTTTTATCATTTGATTCAATTATTTTATCTTTACCTTCTGTGAACTTTGTGTTGAGTCTTTTGGTGCTGTCCCAACCTTAGGATCCATCTTCCTATAGGGTGCACCCGTTAAAGCAATTAGGTTCGGGAGGGGGGAACTGGTGGACGCAAGGTGTGGGAGAAATTGTGCATGGTATATCACGACTCCTATTAAGGTCTGAACTGCTTTTTTCGAGGTATGTGTGGGCCAGACTTGGATGGTTCAAACTTTTTTCAGGGTTTGCATGAATTCCTCTCTCATCTATAACATGTCATAAGAGAGAGAGTTAGGTGGCAAAGAATTTGCACTTGGCTGGTAATGCTTTGATCTTTTGTTGCTTAAGTCTTCCTAAGACTAATCTGATGTGTGAAATATGGTCCGCAACTGTGTCTGAGTAGATGGTAATGTCATCCATGTATGCCCAAACGAACTTTCCGATAAATGCATCTAGGACAAACTCTATAACTTGCCTAGCTGTAGCAGGGGTGTTGGCATTCCCTTGCAGCATAACTCTGCATGCAAAGAATCCAAAGGGTGTCTTGATGGTGTTGTATTTCTCATCGCTGGGGAGAACTCCAATTTGGTAGGACCAATTTGCAAGTTCTATTGTGGATCTGAACTTTTCTCTGGCAACAGTTCTGAATATCATGACTAGGTTGGGAATCGCTCCATAGTCCTTGATAGTAACATCACTCCTGGGTACAAGGTCTGCAAGCAGTCTGATTTCGCCATTGGGTTTCAACTTTTGGAATATGTTGACTGCATTGTGTGCCTCGCTTGGGTAAATGATTCCTTTGGCTTTCCCGTCTTCGATTAATGCTCTGTATACTGGCATGATCTTGTCAGGGAATGTGAAGAATCTCGGATTATGGTCCGAAGTTGTGTCTTTCAGCTGGATGTGGTGGTTGACATCTCGCAAGAGTGGTAATTCCGCTATTTTCTTGCCAGGGAATACTGTAGGACACACGGAAATGAAGTAAGGTGCACCTGCTTCATTCATTGCTGAAAATCGTGCATTTGTTGCTTTCAGGCAGGTTAAGGTGATTCCTTTGTCAGGGAAGGTGGTCAGAGATTTTCCGCAATCTATTACAGCGTGGTGTGCAGTAAGGTAAGGAATTGCTAGGATGATATCATAGTTGTCCAGGAAACAGACTAGGGCTTCAGAGATATCGCCGCTTTCCTTGTCTATCTGTACGACAGGCTTTGCAACATAGTTGATAGCTGAGTGTAATCATTTAACTGCCATCTTCAGGTTGATAGGAGTCTCAAGGTCTCTGCTAGGAATTTGGTGGGTTGTGACAAACTTTCCTGATATCAAGGTATCTCCAGTGGTTCCTGTATCGAATAGTGCCTTTGCTTTGTGGTCATTGACTGTGATGTATGCTTCGAGGGCTTGGGATTGAGTTCCCCTTGTTCCTGCATAATTTGTGATAACTGTGACTGATTTCTTTGCTTTGGGATCGTCTTCCAAGGTGTGGTAAGTTCTCCTGACATTCTGGGGCCTCCTGGTTCCGGCAGGGCCCCCATTTTCTTGCTGCTGGATACTGCTAAACATCTTCTTCTCAATGCGGTTATCGGAGTAGTGTCCATGTTTTTCTTAATAGTAATAGTTATTATCTCTTCTGCGCTGATCCCTCTCAACCTGGAATACTCTTGGATGCTGAGAGGTGTTGTTGGAGAACCTTGGTTGACTTCGCTGGGAGTTATTGTTAGGGCACTTAGGTGCTTGTTGGGAAACTACATTAGAGCTTGCATTTCATTGACGATTTCCATAGAGTTCTGTAGAGTGGGTAATGACATCTCGCTTTTCCGCTTTCTCCACTAGCTAGTCTCAAGAGGTATCTGAAGTGATGTGTAGCTTCAGTTCTCGCCTGAGTTTGATATCTATGGCATCTAGGAATCTCTGCTACGCTGAATAGTGCGAAATTGTTCCTTGGGGGAGACTGTCTCTCAAGGTTTCAAGTATGATTATAGTGTCTGTAATCTGTACTGTTTTTCCGCCAGTAGTTTGCTTGACTTGTAGCCACTGTTCATAGATAGTATCAGTGGATGTTGAAGGAAGGAAGTAGGCCTTTAATATCTATTTTATGTCCAGCAACTGTGTAGTCTCGTTGGGATGCTTCATATTGAGTCAATTTATCGAGGGCTTTCTCTCTGTAATAGGCTCCATAGTATTGCAGGGCTTGAGGGGCATTGTAAGTTATGCCAAAGCTGGCGATGTATCGATGGACTAAGTTGAACCATGAGTTGATTCTCAATGGGTTTATATCTTTTCCTTCTCCAGTGAACGTAAATATAACAAGCCATTTAGGACGATTATTCCCCTTTGGGGGGACTGACATGGCGATGGGTGTAGGGCTTGAATTGCTAGGTGGACTTGGTGGACTAGGTTGTGTCTGTGGACTAGGTAAATCGTCTGGTGCAGGACTTGGTTCTCTGGGTTCTCTTAGTAGACTAGGTGGTCTAGGTAGCGTAGCTGGTGGTGCTGGTCCTGGAGCGTCCTCTGGACTGGAATCTGATTCTGATTCTGAGCTTGGTGCTTTCTTGGATTGGACTTCTTAGTGGAGCTGTTCTTGGACTTGTTCTTGAACTTGGGCTTGGTCTTGGTTTTAGTCTTGGTCTGAAGCTTGGGCTTGGTCTTGGTCCTCTTCTTCGCTGCATCTGCTATGTACTGAAGATAGTTCTTAATCCTCAGATCGTGGTGCAGGTGGGGGTACTGGCGCTTGACTTTGGGGTCCTGAGGATGATGCTACCAATACCCTAGTGAAGTGCTTTCTGGAATCTCATGAAAGCGAAATGGTTGCTAACTAGGGTGAGCTGGTCTCGCCAGGAGTCCGCTCTAGGCCTTCTTGGAAAAAGGGAGATATGCTAGTACTGCAGGGTCTAGGGAGGCGAAGGGTGATCAGTCCACTGCCGAAGATCAAAGGTATTCTTGAGTCTAGGTCAAAAAATATAACCTACTCCCAAGTATCTCGAGAATCCCAAAGGGACTCTGAAGGTACTATTAGGATATGGGGAGAAGCGTCGATGGATATGTCTTCAATAGACAAGGTATAAGGTATGGAACTTATAGAGTGAGCGTTCAGCTTGTAGTATTAAAGATGATAGTCCAGTGAGGCTCGAGAGTCCGAATCCTTAACGGATTGCAGGCTTTTTAAATACAAAAGATTGTAGCTAGGAAAACTAAACAAAAGTCCAAACATCCTGTCCAACAAATATGCTATCAGAGGCAGCATAACAAGGTAACAATATTCTGAAAACAGAGGGTTAAAAGCGACAGGATAGAGCTAACAAAACTAGTAATGGAATCCAAACAAGAAGGAACAAAAGATCGCTAATACTATAGAAATCTAGTAGGTATAGCAGGAGGATAGCGATACCCAAATGGGTAGAAGCAAGGAGGTGTAGTGATAAGCGAAACAAGGAAAGAATAATCATTTAGGAAGCCATAACCAAGTAGGAAGGGACAACCAAATAGTAGCGCTTATCAGGTATAAACCCAAATAAGTAATAACCAACATCAAGTCAGTAGTAATAGTTCAAACATAGTAGGATTCTGTTAAACTTCTTGTCTCGCACTGTGCACCTGGAACAGAACTCTGTTGCGTTTTGTTTTTGAAAAAGTGAAGATTACTGTTTGACATTCCTTTTCTCAGTTTTCTAAGATGCTATGCTGACGAATAATCCCCATTTGTCTACATAGCAGTCATCTCCTCGTGCTGTCACCATATCAGATACACCTCCATGTTGTTCCTAGATCAAAAGTAGGACGAATTCCCCTTTCGTAGCTTTGGACTGTCTACTGCTTTCCCTGTAATTAAGCACTAGTCAGCCGTTTTGCCCTTTGTAATGGAGCATTATTGTATTGGCAGTTTCGTGACTGATCAAAGTTCGTGAACTGTTCTGATATGTATTTACTGATTGTGGGTTTGACAAAGATATTTTTAAGAAGGACTAGGTTTGTAGACAGTCTTTCTTAGTCAAACCGGTACCTTATTGACTACCATTCCTAAGAGGCCAACTTGTTGCTGATAATATCTGCAGCACTGGTGCCAGCTGCCTGGTATAGGAAGAACTTTGCTAGTTCTTTTCACTTGTTCCAGTCCTTGGTCTCTTTTAGGGAGGAGTTTCTATTGTCTTATAACTCTAGTTGTTCTGTTGAACTGTTCACCATATCCTTGAAATCCCATACATTGAATAATGTTTTTCATAGTTGTGCACTTGAGTAGTAGTCATATTGTTCTTCCAATTTTGGATAGTAGTTTAGGTTAAGGGACAAATATCTGACTTGGATGTGAGTTAGTGCAGAGTATTGTGGGGTTATTTCGGAATTTAATGTGGAATAGGTCTATTGTTGCTAATATTGGTATTGGGAGGACAGAGGGTATTCAACCAATGTGTCCACGACTAGACCACCTTTTATCAGGAATTGTTCAACCTGATATCCAAACTTATTACAAAAGACATGCATTATATTCATTTCAGTATTCCGAATAATAGGAAAGTGCCATACCTTCTAACAACTAGGATACTTAATGTTTGCTATAGGGTTAAAATAATCTTAGTATTTATTACTGGATAAATCGTGGGGTAGCAGTGTGGCTTTGGCTTCGATATCTGATATCCGCTATTCAGCCATGTCGTATTAGGCATATGACATGTGTATGTGTTTCATGTTTTGAATCTCTTCCTGTTGTTGGTATCTTGATAAGTGTAGCTATTCCAAGATGATTTTTTTGATAAGCCATATATCACTTTATGTACCATGCAACATTTACGAACTAGGGTTGGTCCAATGTCTGGTAAGAGGTCGTTTGGTCTTGCACTGCCTGAAATGAAATTAGTTTTGTTGTTTATAATACACGTGGTGTCACACCTAGAGGCATCTAGGGAATAAGAAGGTGAGTTTGTATAAGGAATGTCACAGTAATTGCATTTTTATGTCTAAATAGTTTTGTCAAGTGGTAAATGGTCAGGGTAGCTGAAGTCTTGCTAACCTGAGTTCATAGCCTCAAAATATCGCAGTGTCCAAGGATTCCTCTTAAAATAAATAAGGCGGAACTGTGATTTGAAAGCAGTATCTTATCAAGTAAAAACTGAAATTTCAGAATTGCGCTATCGAGTTGTTAGGATACATCACAAGAAAACCGGAAATATATATACCTATCTTGTATTACGTGAAATCCAACCATCCATATCACTCGTCATATCTGTATGTGATACATGACTCATAATCACACATGACTAGATAGAATGTGATACCGTATTTTCCAACAAGAACGCATTGACGAACCAACAACTAACCCTCACTCTTCCTTCGGCTGGCCGAGCCCATGAGAACTCCGGCCCGTGAGCGGCTACTAACATCGTCATTTTTTTTTTTTTTGATGCCAGAATTGACTGACAGACACAACAAAAGTCTAACGCCAAGACATGGCATCAAGATCGCGTAACCGCATGCAATAAAAATATATTTAAAACTATAGAAGCACAGCTAATCCAGGCCCCAGGCCACCTAACTGCATTTCATCCCTCATGTAAAGGAAAATCCCTTCCCCCATTATTGATCTCGTCAGCTTTACTGAGTGAGGTAGTTTCACAAGGTCTCACTCGCAGATAATTGGGCTAAACATGTTGAATTTCATATCTGTCGTATCCCATTGTCCTCAAACAATGGCTTCGTTCCCTGCATTTCTTTCCTATGTCTTTACCTTCTCCTGGGTTGCATCTTATGCGGTGATGATGAGACATGGTCGGTTGGGTCTTGATTATTCTCCGGTTATTCCGTATCAGTTAGGCTTCACTATACCGTCCCAGTTTGGAGTCGTATACTGGGCATGAACTCCTGATGCGTTATGAGCTAAAGACAAGAAACAGGTTCCTTCTCATAATGGATGTGGTCACTGATGTTCTCTATATATGTTCGGGCATTTGGCCCCTTCTTTTCGTTAACAATAGGTGAGGACAATACGGTGATTTGAAGTTGCGCTAAAGTCTTTACCCATCCGCTTCCGCACATTGTGGCATATTTCAACAAAAGGTTCTACTGGTTTAGCCTGGCTTCTTCTTCTAGGGACCGGGTAGGTTTTGAGTTTCTTCACAGTAGCTCCCTTCACTCCCTCGCCTTTCATCTCAGCGCGATTCTCTCCCAAATTGACAAAATTCTGTTCCTCCCACCGCCTCTTCACCCTCAACTTCGTCCTCCTCTTTCCAACCGCGGTCAATCCCCACCCCTCGGATCCGACAATTCCTCCTGGCAGAAAGCTCCACTTCCATGCTTCTGGCCCTCGCAATACCGGTAGGGCAGTCCACCTTCCGTTCCGAATTCCAAACCAGCAACCTCATAACCGACACCAGGTTTCAGCTCTTCCCACAACTTCCGCATCTTGGCGCACCATACGAGCGTTCAAAAGCTGCTCTTCGCAAACCTGTATTTACATTCTCTCTTCGCGAAGGCCATTTCCGTGAGTTGCAGTGGTGTGGAGGCTCTCACGGAAGACCACGTCTGAGGAGTAAGGAAAGTACTGGGGTGGTATCCTGCCAAGCTGTGTTGAGCACATGCATATTTTCTTGTTTGGCACCACAAGAAATTGTCTCTCTTGACTGTGGATGAAATGTTGTGTCTTTGCTGGCATAAAAAAACTTGGATAGGATTCTGGAGGGAGGGTCCGAGTTTCGCCGGTATTGTATTGGTTTTCCCTTCCCTTTTCACCTTGCACCATAGCTCCCCCTCCCCAGATAGTTACAGTACGAGTACCCGAGTACCGGTACTCGTACAAGGGTAATTCTGGCGCGGTGCCACGAAATGTCTGGGCTGATTTCCTATTTCGGGGCGCACCCGACTTTTGTCTATCATACCTTACAAAAAAAAGCCACAGAACCGGTTTGCATGTGTGGGAACTGTTATTACTATACCATATACCGGTATGGCTTGTACGAGTACTCGTACTGTACAAGTACCGTAGTTGCTAAAAAAAAAAATGACGTAGAAGATCCTTCTGCATGGGTCCGAGTGCCTCTGCCTGGCAGCAGAGCCGCAATGCACTCACGTGAGGAAGAAAAAAAACAACAAACGTTTCGTAAAAGTCTCCTCCGCCCAGAACCGAAGTCTTTCCACCCACCTCCTCTGGTAAGGTCTTGTGTCTTCTTTGTTTCTTTGTGAGTCTCTGGTGGGCTAAGCAGGAAGGTTTTTACTGCGTTTTTCGCTTCTTTTCTCTCGTGGGTAATTCTGGACTACATAGCACACGGTTCTGTTATTTGAGTTTATACTGATACAATTCAGTCATTATCGGGCGGCAATCATGAGCTACACATTCCTAGCCGCAAGGGGTCTTCGCAGAGGGTACCGCTCCCCCCATTTTCACGTCTTATTTAGGCGGTTTGGTGCTACGGTGTGTAGCAGTGATGTGGTGGAGCACATGCGTCTCGATCATCCATCGGTCTATGATGCCATTTTGATGACTAGATCGAAAATCGGCCCGGCGGTGAACATAAAGGAAGAAGCAAAAAATTCTCTCAGACGTGCTCTCAAAGTTGAAAAACTATTTACCAGGGATGAAAAAGGAGACATCACTGTTGGAAATGTGCGTGGCCTGGACCTTGTTAGTCGTTCCAACCTATTAGATACCGAACTCGCCTCAATGCAGAAGGCTATTGCCGCTCTGAAGGCTTCATCTGTTGTCCAAGAGAAGACTGCTAGTGCCCAGAAGGCTTCATCTGAAGAGAAGATCACCTCCCTAAATAAAACAATTCACCGCCGGCTCCGCCAGATCTCCGTGCTCGAAGTTGCTCAAAGAAGTCTAGAAGAGCGTGTCCACTACCTCATACGATCGGAAGGCTCCTACGAAAATATGAGGGACCGATTTATTAGCACTTTTAAAAGAGATCATCTACACAACGCTACAAAGGCCGACAGGAAAATCATTGCCTCTGGTAATCTCACAGCTCATGGAGGGGATGCAGTTGTGGATGCATCACTATATTGTGGTCTTACGGCAAGAAGAAAGGATCACCATGTCTTCAAACACCTATATGGGATATCACCGAAAGTGATGAACAGAATCAGTAAGCAATCTTGACTATTCACCCTGGTTTCAAATACGACAATGCTAACTTATCTAGAACACGAACAAACGATCCAGGTGTTAAACACCCATGCTGCAGTTCTCGCTTCCGACTACAAGACCGAGACCAAGAAATTTCGCTCCCTTTTCACAGAGTTTGTTGAGGCCCTTGAAACCTCGGAATACGATGTGACGTCCTTGGATGGAAATAATACTGATATCTCACTAGCCTACTGGGCCTTTGTTGAGTGCCTCGGTAGCGAGGTAAAACAATTGTGGGCTGCTAAGAGACCTTAATTGTGATTACGGTAGTAAATCCACACAACTGGGAAGCAGAGCGGAAAGGTACATAGGACCAAAATTGTACTAGTCATGTAGGGGAAATGGTCCTGTCTAAGAAGAGAAGAGAACCTGGAAAGATGGCTGAGGGAGCTGGCTGAGGCAGAGGAGGCACGAGATTTGTGGTTCTTTTGCTTTTGGGTTTCTTTGCTCTAGTATTTGGGTTTTATTGCGAACGGTGGGTATAGAGATTAACTGTCATTGGTGTATTACCATGTTTGCCCTTGGTTCTAGACAGAACTTTGGTTTGGATTCTCTTTTCTTGCACTATAAAATACTACTACATAAATGGCTAATTATATCCTTGCCAGCAGTGCTTATAATACGGTCAGAGCCGCTGGGACCTTAGAACCTTCCCCTATACACACAAGGGCGAGCCTGTATCTCCTGCCACAAGTTTAACTTTCAGTGGCTACTTACTAGTGTTGAGTTTCACCCAAATGAGAATACTATTATTTCAGTTGTGTCTGCAGAGGGGAATATTATTCTTTGGGGCTTGGGTGTTGAGGATATTGGTGGCGCTAAGAACATTTCAGACTAATTTTTGTTTGTCCACTCCCATTCATGGTAAGGCTGATGGATGGGCACAAACAAAATCCAGGGCATGTATTCGGAGTTGGAGGGAATGGGTATTGAAATATGTTATAATATGTAGTCATTTGTTACTTAGTTTTCCATTCACATTACATACTTGTTTCATCGCTTACTTTCACTCACTATATCTAGGTCAACTCTCTTCTTACCAGTCAATATCGTGTAGGTGAACAGTTTATTTCCAACTATATTTCTTATGTTACAATTCTGGTCGGATATAAGCTGCGTTTTTTCCTTCGTGTTTTCGCACAATTAATATTACAGTCTTTACCGGGTATCATTTATTCATTTTATCATTTTAATTTTCTACGGCCAATCAAATTGCCTACATTTACACATACTATATTAAACTTAGTTATGAGAGACTGCATAGTTATAGAACGGTGTTTAAAAACATGATCACTTTTTAAACTTCCTGTATGGTAGGTGTATTACTAAGGACCGATCTGATATTAAGAAATATATTTGAGAATCATTGGTAATTTTATTCTGGTCAAGAATAAGATTTAATCATTGCAGAAATATTTGCCTTAATATCATCCTTGTAGTGGTCTAGTAGCAAATTTGATAATATATAAGGAAAGGAATTCAAAGATCAATTGAGTTATTCATTGACACAGGGTTGACTGATCTCTTACGGAGCAAGGATCGAGTGAAAATATTTTGGTTTCTGCAGTTTGATCTAGTATATTTGAGTCAAGTTGTTGCAAAGGTTAATAATATATACCTTCTCCCAAACACCATTTGATCCAGGATATCAAAATTCACCAAAATCTTAAAAAATCCAGAAAAGTTAGTAGCACAATTAGTGTAAGGTCAAGATATAATGTATCTAATGAGAAATATGTCTGGCATTTAAAATAGCCTCTTATCAACAAACCAGATTTCTTGATACAATAGTTGACATTCGAGTTTCAATTCTGAAAATTACACTTTATTCTTTATGTGCATAGAGAGTCTCACATTAGAAAATGTAGAGGAGGGCACATAATTTCTGGGAGCACATTTTGGGGTAGTAATAACAGTATAAATTAAGTACAGGAAAGGGGACCGGTTTTAATATAACAGAAACATGTGTACCATCATGTACAAACTTTATTGAGGACAAGAAATTAGATAAACCTAGTAGATAGTAGTTGGTCAGAAGACTTGTTGGCCTCAATACAAACTTGAATGCCAAATTTGGCATATAGTTGGATAATCAGGAAGTTGTCAGTACAAATTGATATCAACAAAGATTTAGGCCCTGTCTGCTATTCCAGCGGAAAAGAGTATGGAGTTTTTCTGTAAAATAGAGGATTTTTTAGAATTAAACTACTGAGTATTTGTAGAAATACTAAGGTTTGTTATGACCATTATCCCCAGAATTTGAAATATGTTGATGGACTACACTTTTGTTTTGTAGGGTATAACAGACAAAATTAGGGTGCAAGGAGTCAGGGTTTAACAGGGTTGTAATTGGAAAATTTGCATAGTCAGAAAACGTTTTTTCTGCTATTATTTACTTCCTAGTTTCACTGTACCAACAGAACTATCAACTGTGCTCCTTCCACACAACTTTGGCCTTGCCAATCCAGTACCAGTATCTCTGGCAGGTCACTACTACATAGCTGTTATTAGAGTACCTCTCACCACACTCTTGGTTGTCTAAATATTAAACTCTCTGTCTAAGTACCTCACTTGCACGGCATCAGCTGCTCTTATGTGAATCTATTACAGTGGTCCTGACTCCTCCCCACAACAGGAGTAGCTTTTCCACTACATCAAGCCTACACTCAGTGTCCTACAGAGCTGTATTTGGGCATCATTATTTGGCATATTGGAGGTGAATTCTTGCTATCCCATATTACACATATGGGAAATGGTACAATTTATATGATGTGATAGTATATAGAACTGAGAGGTTACTATCAGACTAAAACCCATACTGGCAAGAAGTAGAGTCTATAGCAGAGCTGCTCAGCTCCAGTGAAAGATCTAGACTCCGCAGAAAGAGGAATAAGACTCTTGATAATCCGGATACTTATGCACCTGAGTTCATAAATGCAAGAAAGACGTCCATCCTGACTAATGAACTGCTATTCGGTAAGATGTTGGCAAATTGGCTACAGCAACATGAACTTAGTTCATTTTGCAAATGAATCAAAGGCTGTCTATTGGTCGGGTGCTGGACACCTTCAGAATAATAGATAGTTAGGGGATCGTTTGACCGAGTAGGGCTTACATTTTAAGGGTTAAACATAGTTTCCACTTCCTAAGATCATGGCTTAAGTGTCTAAAGATACTTAATAGATATGGCTAATATAAGTACTGGGAGAATTGTATAAATAGCTAGCTATCCCACATAGTTAAGGGATCATCAAGGAACAGAGAAGAGAACTTAACAATATATTCAGTTATTAGCTTTTGAAAATACCTGCATTTTTCATCCCTATTCTTAACGGAGCTTTCCTACCAGTTCTCCTACATTTATGATAAAGCACAGCCTCGAGAATTCAACCTTATCGAATTGGGTAGATGTAACGGGGTAGCCAAATCGGTACTGTTGAGTTGACTAGGCCGTGGTCGTATGAAGAAATTTGAAGAACTGTCAGGAAAGCTTGGTAAAAGCCATGATAAAGATAAAAGTGTCATCGAAGGCTTCATAACTACTTATATTGTTAACGTCTCTTCTCCATTGCTTGATGATCCCTTAACTATGGGGGACCACTAACTATTTATACACTTTTTCCAGTCCTTAGGTTGGCCATATAAAAAGAAGTATCCTTGGAAACTTCAGCCATGGTCTAAACAGTGTGAACACCAGTTGACCCTGAAGATGTATGAACTCACTACTGCAAATGATCCGCCGGAATATCTATTTTTCTGAGGGTATAAAGCACTCCACCATTAGATAGCCTTCAATCTCGTTGCTAAATGAACTAAGTTCAAGTTGATACCGCCCATTTGCGAACATTATACGGAATACCAGGTGATCAGTCTGGATGGCTGTCTTGCCTTCATAAATGCACTCATGGCAGATGCATTCGGATTATCAAGAATACAGAATACGTAATAGATCGCGTTGGATAAATTACTCTATCATTTTTCACTAAAGCTGAATAATTCTTGATACGATTCAACTTCTTGCCAGTGAGAGTTGTAGTTAATATTGTGACCTCCCGGCGCTATATACCATCACATCTTTAGACTCGAAAGTCTAGTACCATATCCATTATGTGTAACATCAGCTCTCCCTTCCTATGCTTTGTCTTGAAGCAATTCTTCATTTTAGTACTCCTTCCCGTAGTGTAAAAAAAACCTTTCTGAGATAACTTGGCCACAGTAGGAAAAACCTGTCTGTAGATAATACCTAGCCCAACTTTGGCATTGCCAGATATTCCCTGTGAAAATCTTCTACCAAATCTTGAGCATGCTTATAGTACTCTATTGGCTTGCAGGTGTTCACATCTTCAGAACATCCTTTCGACTTGATAAAGTATCGAAGTTCTTGGATTGTTCGTGAACGTCCTTTCAATCTTCGCTCATAAGAGATTATTTCACTCATGATGATTTTTTCCACTTCCCATTCTGGGTAACCTTCAACTTCTGGTGCCAGGGGTGGTTGTTCACGGCCAGGTCGAACTGAATTTCAGTATGGCTCGAGTACCGATACATGGATAACAGGATGGATTTTCCATCCTTCTGATATTTGCAATTTGTAGGCAAGGTTTCCTCTTTGCTCTAGGATTTTGAACGGGCCATATAATTTTGGTGCTAACTTTTTGGATGGTCACTTGGTGTGGATATTATTCCCATTTAGCATAACCAAGTCGCCAATTTTGAAGTCTGGTTGACTGCGAGCTTTGTGGTCATAGTACTTGGTGATCCCTTCACGAGTCTACTCTAAATATTCATTTACCTTTTCTTGTATCGCTTTCATCCAGTGAGCATACATAGTTGCTCCTGGATTCTGAGCTTCATGCTCCTTCATCCATTCTTTTTGAGGATGGTAACCAGAATTTGCGAAGAAAGAGGTTATTTCAAGTGCGCTTGTTACTGAGTTGTTTTATGCATACTCAGTTAATGGCTGCAGATGGTACCAGTCATCGTGATCAAAGTTGACAAATATTCGAAGGTAGTATCTCAGCACTTGGGTGACTCTTTCCGTTTGTTCATCAGTTTGAGGTTGTTAAGCCGTAGACATCTTTCTTTTGATTTTTAATGTCTTGCACAATGATTCCCAAAATTCTCGTGCAAACTTTACATCCATGTCGCAAATGATTTCTGTTGGTAACCTGTCTAGTTTCCACCTTCTTTGATGAAGGCCTCAGCAACGTCCTTTGTGGTCGCGTTTTCTTCTAAGCCAATAAAGTGTGCCATTTTGGTTAACCGGTCGACTACCACAATGATATGGCTTTATCCTGCAGATTTGTGAAGTTGTGTGATAAAATCTACCAAGGTAGATGCCCAAGCAGTAAATGGAACCTGTAGTGGTTGTAAAAGCCCAAAGCGTGCATGTCTTGGTGCCTTAGCTTTTTGGCACTCTGTACAGGATCGTACATAGTCATTCATCCAGTTCGTGATTCCTTTCTAGTAAAAGTCTCAGGTGATAATTTCCAGAGTCTTTTCTTGACCGAAATGTCCTGCGATCTTAGAGTCGTGACAGATCTCTGCAATATCTGTTATCAGGGTTTCATTTTCAGGAACATATAGGTGTTCTTTATAAAAAAGCATTCCATTTGTTAGGTTCAATTGTTTCGGCATTTCTTTGCCATCTTTGCGTAAACTTTCCAGTTCCTTCTTGTATCAGAGCCAATCTGGATCATCATTTGCCATTTCCCTTACCCGTTCCTAGAATTTTATATCAAATTTCTTAACTTCGCACTTGGCATTAATTGCATTCAATATTAGTGTTTGTCCCACAGTATAATTTGGGAGTAAGCTAATATCTGTTGAGTCCAAATATTCGTGATTTCCGTCGGAACGTAAGAAACATAATTATGGTTGGTTTTCTTCCAACCGTATATCTGAACTGACAAACCCTTGGCTTGCTCGTTCAGTTTCATCTAACTTCATGACTTCACGAAGTACTCTTTCATCAACCTTTTCCACAATCATCTGGGCTATGCGGTCTCCTGTGTGTACCTGAAAAGTATTGTCTGTAATATTGACTAGGAGGATCTTAACCTCTCCTCTATAGTCCGCATCCACTACTCCGGCCCCAACAGAAATACCATGCTTGACCGCCAAACCACTATGTAGTGCAATACGTGCATATGTTCTACTTGGCAATCTAATAGCCAATCCTTCCCAACAAGGACTTGCCCATTCGCAGGAACTATGTTCTCTTAGGTACTGTATAGGTCATGACCCGCAGCTAGCTTGGAACCTTGGGTCCGTATTCTAGCTTCAAGTTGAAGTCTTTTAATCATAATTGTATTATTTCGTTCCTCTTTAGGCAACCGCTGATAGAGGTGTTCAGAGTTTTCTTTTCCCCATATAACTGACACAACTAAGTTTCGGTTATTCTGCAGGTTTTCAAAGTGATGAGACTGAAGTATAGCCTGCTTAGCATGCTAAGCTCACTCCACATGGCGGTACTCTGGCCGCCTGCTTAAAGCAGCAGGTTTGCACCCTCCGGTTCCAGGTTGGTAAATCATTTTAAAGGTAATATCAGGGGACTTCAGAGCCAGGCGGATATGTCTTGCCGACCAGGCCTTTGATGTAAGAACATAAAGTAGGTTTTGATAATTGGGGTATATGGTGAAAGGTTTATCAGTTCCAGCAAGGTAGTGTAACCATTCTTCCAACGCTACTAATATTGCCAACAATTCCTTATCGTGAAAGTTATAATTGCATTTAGCAGGTGTCAACTTTCGAGAATGGAAAGAAAAAGGATATAGTTTTTGGTCCAAATATTGAGAAAGGACACATCCAAGAGCCTAATCGCAGGCATCTGTTTCTATCACTATTTCCCTGTCCGGGTCGAAATGACATAATATTTGAGCTGTGTTGAACCGAAGTTTGAGCTCCTCCAATGCTAGCTGTTGATTTTCATATCAAGAAAAATCCTTCCTGTTTCCTTTGAGAAAAGCAGTAATTGGAGGGCATAGTGCGGAGAAATTCTTTATGAACCGCAGGTAGAAGTTGGCGAAGCCGATAAATATTTGAATTTCTTTTTCAGATGTGGGTAGTTTCCAGGCCTTGATTGATTCCACCTTTCTGTCGCAAATTGTAACTTCATCAACAGCCATAATATACACTAGGAATTCTACTGATGTGACATGGAAGGTGCTTTTTGTAAGCGAGATGGCCA
The DNA here is from genome assembly GCA_003316355.1 of Tuber calosporum. Classification (NCBI taxonomy): domain Eukaryota; kingdom Fungi; phylum Ascomycota; class Pezizomycetes; order Pezizales; family Tuberaceae; genus Tuber; species Tuber calosporum. The sequence continues at coordinate 57,794 of QFET01000321.1, read as the reverse complement.
TTCTGTATTCTCACAGTCTTTGTGAGACTTTTCTAACCAATATGATATGATCCTTCTCCGATTTACAATATATAAGTATATCCTCAATGTATACTACAACTCCTGCATTGAGGAAGTTACTCCGGATAATAGTCATTATTGATTGGAAGGTGGCTTGTGCGTTTATTAGGCCAAACGGTATGATATTATATTATATAAGCCCTATGGTGTTTGAAAAGCGGTTTTCCATTCATCACCCTTTCGTATATAGATGAGGTGGTATGTGTCCTTCAGATCCAACTTGGTGAAAATTGTGGCTCCTTCCACACAGTCCCGTAGTTCCGTCATAAGGGGTAGTGGATATTTGTTGTGGACAGGGACTTTGTTTAGCCTTAGGTAGTCAACTACCAACCTAATACGTCTATCTGGCTTTGGGAGAAACAGTATTGGTGCTCCAGCCGGTGATTTTCTAGCGGAAATCTTTCCTTGTTTTAATATATCATCCAGATATGTTAGCAGTGCCTTTAACTGCTTTTCTGAGAGGCGATAAATTGGTCCCCTAGGTGGTTAGCAATCTCGTTGGAAGTTATTAGCGTGATTGAAAATCTGATGAGTGTGTAGTTTCGCTGCTGTAGAGGGGCAGAAAAGGTCTTTGTAGTTAGGGTATTGTGCGGGTAGTGTATCAAGGATTATATCTTCCTCATCATCTACTCTTGCAATTCTTGCTATGACCACTGCCTCTGTATCTCCAAAACCTGCGCATCCCACTCGATTGATATTCCTTCATCCTCCGGTAAGAGCTGAAGTTGATATCCCGGAGCCTCAAACCTGCAGCTTCCTGGGTCTTGAAATTCCATTTATCGAATGTTCATTATTCCACCACCCAAATGGAATTATTATTCCATAATTTGCTGTTGGTGCGATCTCCCACACAATCATTAATAAGTGCTTATTTTTCCCAATTTCCAGGTAAAGGGGTAAGGTGAAAACCCTTATAGTAGAAAATACGTCTCCTGTGAAACCCAAAATTGGTATCCGATCCTCATACGACTTGTAAGGAATATTTAATTCCTTGATTAAATTTTCGTGTATAACAAAGATATTGGATCCTGAGTCTGAACAGACTTTTATGCGATATCATTTCCCGTACACATAGATATGTGCAGTTACTTCAGGACAGTGTTAGCGTTTTGGTTCTTCGTGTTTGAGCTTCTGTCGCTTAAGCAATCTCGTTATATATGTTCGTCCTTGCTTAGAGAATATAATGGTTGTATAGCTGGGGTGTTTGTGACTACGCCAGCATTGTCACAACCAAAGAGGTCTCCTCAGACGAACTAAACCAATAGTCAATTTATTAAGATTCTGGGCGACCTACTACGAGCGGTCTTTACCCCCTCCCAAGGTGCTGCCCAAAAATTCAAACTCCTGTCTAACTGCGACCAACCAGTAAAACGCCATAAAAATACAAGATAAAATTCTTCATCTCAGACTTTCCTGTAGGATACTTCCCTAAAGGAGTAATATTTTGGTAAAATAAATTTCATATCCGAAGAGAACACAAAATTCCGAAAATGTAAACAATTTCAGACTTAGGAATATCTCGTCCCAATGTGGAATTATTTGGTGTTAGGTTGACGTAGTTGTTGTCATGTACACAACCTGTCCCTGTTAGGCAAGCCCATATCATGAGGTCTTCCAGAAGAGTTTACCGCTGTTCAAGTATAGTCTAGAGGTAAAATGAGCCTAGCCTGTTCATTTTATCCACAGGGTCCTGTGTTCAATCCAGCCTTCTGGCGGTTTAAAAAACGGTATTTCATACCAGAGGCAACTAGGGCTAGAGTGTAACGGGGGCACCCTATAGGAAGATGGATCCTAAGTTTGCGACCGCACCAAAAGACTCAACGCAAAGTTGGCAGAAGGTAAAGATAAAATAATTGAATCAAATGATAAAACTTAATATTGTCAAGCCAGAGCTTCACTCAAGTCAAGTCTTCTCGAGAGGATAGTTGGTTATCAGAGTAGAGTGGAGTTCGCGTTTACTTAAGTAGAATTATAAAGCCAACGACACCCATCCCTACTCTGACCGTTAAGAGAGCTCCCTTCTCCACTCAGGGATCATCTGACACATGGCTCTTCCAGAATTAACTTCACGGCCTGTGGATCGCTCGGGTAAGTTGAGTCCGTTCAATCATAAAGGTTTTCTGCAATGCATTTTGATTATGCCTGCAGGAGAGAAAAACCTTTCCCATCGCCGTCTTGTCAATAGCCATCTGACAATCCAACTTTGGACCCAAACCTAGGTATAAGACTCAGTAGCCCTATGGCTTTTCCCGTCTATGCAAGCACTGCAGTCAACTGTGTCAACTTGGCCTATCGGCAGCTTTTCTTGTGACTGCATAGCTCCCCGGCAAGTGTCTTTACTGATTTGGCTAAATAGGCGCTACCTATAGCCAACCGTTCAGGGATCGCCTTAGCCGTGATAAGACTGAATGCCTCTTAGAGTCCTGTAACGTCCCTCAGTAATGGTATAGCGCCTAGGCTATCGTTGAGTAAGTAGTAGAGTTTTATCTGGATAAACTTCCGTTTATCCCCGACTCTCCGATAGCTATTCCGGGGGACCCCCATACCTCCCATAGGGATTATAGGCACCTACTATACCCTCGGAAGGCCATCTGATGTTAATACTAACAACTTGCCCGGGTCGGCCGTCGCCTACCCCTATATATATCCTGGGGAAAGCTTCTGGTCGAAAGGACGGCAGTGACGTATACAGGGTTACCCTGCCAGCTTCAATTTCTCAGTTTTGTTAGGCTTTTACCAACTGTCACCCTTTCCCACCCGTCGCAAGGAGCGAACGTGGGAGCTGCCAGGGGGTGTTGGACGCGCCAAATTCATTCCTAACACCCTGGGGTACTTGTAGTAGGATTTCGCATTTCGCGTAACGTTAGGGGAGGGTAACTTGAGGTCCACGATTACACCCGCGATCCCCAAGGTAGGGTAACTGGGCCCTATCATGGTGCAAATCGCTGCGGAAGTCCGTGTAATGCCCCTTTGCGTCAGCAGAAGGTTCTGTTTAACTGACCTATATGTTACACACGAATCTACGAGCTAGAAACACCTAGTTACACGAATGTAGCACTCACGGCGGCGTCTACACTGCTTACCAAGTTTTCCTAAGACTACCTGTTACCCTAGCTAAGTGGTTACCCTGCCTAGCCGCGGAGAAGGGTTACCCTATCTAAAGGGTTACCCTGCCTAACCATGCTGCCGGGTTACCCTACTAAAGAGGGTTACCCTACCTGACTGTAGCTCCGGGTTACCCTGTCTAGCGGGGTGATCATACCTAAATGTGCACCAAGGTTACCCGGCCTTGCAGGGTTAACCTATCTATCTAGGTACCTAAGTACCCTTTCTTCACGAAAGGTACTTATGGTTGCTATGTGACTTTGCAGGTGTCTGGTACCGTTCCTGTCCACGTCCTAGTAGGACCACTGGCTGGGATGAGGTTCGGTAAACTATACCAACTGATCTAGGGGTCGTTACATAGAGTGTACTGGGGGTCACCCCTGCTACTGCCCAGCACTTCCCGCGTGTCTAAAAATGGGTAGCACATCCAAGTGCCTAAACAGGACATCCATTTTGGGATGAAGTAAAAAGTAGGAACCTAAAAATTAGACTTAATCTGTGGGAAAAAAGTAAACGAGATCTCCCGGACGAGGGATGTCTCATTGTTACGATCCTATGTGGTAAGCTGGTATTGGAACGGGTAACTATTCTCTTTGGGTAGGATGAATATGACCGGGGCGTTATTATAGTCCAGTATAGGGCGTGGCGTTAATCTCAGCCAGCAGGGTAGGAGTACCCTTGCCATGAGTAATACTAGGCGGGTTTCCACTATTGCTCTTAGGCCTATGCCTACGTTGTCTTGATAGGCGAACCCTATGGTTCCTATCGCACAACGCCAATAGAGGAAAGAAGAGGTAAAGAGGTAAAGTTATTGTATAGGAAAGAACTTAGATGGTTGCGTGAAGAGTCCTAACTACAGGTCGCCTAGAGGTCCTTATATAGACACTCTTCCCTCAACACTAACCCTGGTGACTCATACCTATGAGTCACACGACCTCTATGACTGATAGTAAGGCATAGTATGAAATCCATCAGCTGACTCCTCAGAGTCAACTGTGCCGCGTGCCAACCAATCATAACTCATAAAATAGGTCATGTGCCCTCAAGTGGTCACATGCGTGAAACCCATAACTCATAGTATGAGTCATATGCGAAAATCATTACATCATATGACTCACAAATGTGAGTCATGCGCACAATCAACTAATCACAACATAACAATAATTGCACTAGTGTGTATCATGTGAAACCCATGACTTCTAATGAGTCATAGTGCAAAATATAACAACCTTGTCACTCATAACTATGAGGAATGCGAAATCCTCCCTTACTTAGTCACCAATCGTCACATTAGCTCTCCTCTCCTATCAGCCTGAGTCCCATCAGGCTTAACATCCTATCCTCGTCAGGCTTTCCCCAAACCTCCGCAATTCCTTTTTCAACTTCTGAACCTGATGTTCGGCGTGCTGCCTACATTTCCGGACCTCGTCCAATGTCAGGTTTGCCGTTCTGATGGTTCGATCTTGTTCGGCCATCTTCTTTTGATTTGATCCGCAGATCCTCTCTTCTGGGTTTGAATTGTGGCTTCGGCGTTGCCAAGTTGGTTTCGTAATCCCTCGCTTTATCGTTCCAGACATCCCATGTCTGGGCTAGTATCCGTTTCATTTGTTTCGCCCTCCTCTCTCCCCAACTTTGTCCTCACAGTTGCCTTCCTCTTCCTTCTACGTGCATCGGTTTCATTTAGGGGGCTGCTTCCCCTGTGCGTAATGGGTAGTACCCGGCATTGATTTTGTCGTGTCGATGTACACGGCAATTGTCCTTGAAGCAGTGGATCCTGGATGATTCCTTGTGGAGTTGTTGTTGTTTGCGTATCTTTGGTTGCTTAGGAAACCAATTACTTGCTTCCTTAACGGGTAAATGAACGTGGCAGTGGTCATCGTAGCAGGCAGTCTATGAAAGAGCGTTATGTTTTGCCTGTTTCTGTCTTACCTCCTGCGTTGCATATGGGGGGCTGGTTTGATGTGATAGTTGTTGGGCTATCGTCCCAACCGTCCCCTGTTGCCAATGTCGTTTCCTCCACGGGCTCGATCTTGACTGGAACCCATTCTGGGATTTCTTGAGTACGGTTGATAGAAACGTTCAATGGCGATGCTGGCATTGTTGAAGTTCTCCGCAGGGTACTAAGTTTTGTTGTGTTCTGTTGAGTAGCCAGTCCACTTGGCTCTGTATAGTAGGCGTTTTCGGTGTATGCATGAATCAAAGATTTTTCGTGTTCGTACTCGTTTTCACCTTCTATCTCGATTGGAGGTGGTGGCGCTTGCTTTTGTGAGGGAAATTCGTTGCAGTGATATGGTTAGAGAAGTGAGATGTGGAAGGTGTTGTGGACTTTCATCTGTTGGTGCAAGGCCAATTTATAGGAACTTGTGCCCACCTTTGTAAAGATCTTGAATGGTCTGATTTTCTTGTAATCCAACTTCTTGCATGCTCTGGTGGTCCTTATATTCATTGGCAGTAACCAGACCATGTCGCCAGACTGGAGATTCGGATCGGGTTTTCTATGTTGATCGTAGTTTTCTTTTTGTCGTAATTGTGCACAGACCATTTCCTGACGTAAGATACGGTGCAGCTGACCCATCTCTTCCTTATCGGTCCTTTCTTTCGGTTTTATGTGGCCAATTGCCTCATGCTCCGGGTGGTGACCATAATTGGCACAAAATGGTGGGGTCTAAATTGTTTCTTGCTTTGCGTTGTTGTATGCAAATTCAGTCAGTGGAAATAGGTCAGTCCAGTCGTCTTGTTGATAGTTGATGTAGGCTCGTAGGTATTGTTCTATTATGTCATTTTCCTCTCAGTTTGTCCATCAGTTTGAGGGTTGAAAGTGGGACTCAACCTTCTTTCTATCCCTAACGATTTCATTGTTTCTCTCCATAGGTCCGATGTGAACAAGTTTCCTCGATCTGTGATGATATCTTGTGGCAGTCCATGTATGCGAAATATTTCCTTCAGGAATATTTGCCAAAAGTCCTTCGTATTCATATCTTTGTTGCAAGGTACAAAGTGACTCATTTTCGTTAATCGGTCAATCACCACCAGTATGGCATCATAAACTGCTGATATCGGAAGGTCGGTGATAAAGTCCATTGCTATGGATTTCCATGGTTGATGGGGTGCTTTGTTTGGCTGCAGTAATCCGTATAGTGCATGCCAGATTGCTTACATTCTTAGGCAGATATCGCAGTTTTTAACATATCGGTTGATATCGTATCGCATCCTTGCACAGTAATACAGTCGAGCTATGACGGCAGAAGTTTTGGTTGTCCCTCCATGGCCTGCTATTGGTGCATTGTGGTTGTGTCGTATTATCATTGTCCTTATCGCTTCTTCTTCGGGGACCCAGATTTTCCCTTGATACCAAAGGTATCCATCTTTCCATTTGCATGCTCCAAGTGCCACTCCTTTCATCTCCTTGTCTCCTCTTTCCAGGACATCGTGGATTGCCCTTATTTGTGTATCCGTTTTGCTTGCTTTGCGAATTCCAGTGTCGTCTTCTGTAAACCTGTCTACTTCCATTGCTTCGAAGTAGTGTTTAGTCAGTAGGAGGATCCTGTGTTTCTGCAGAATCCTTTCGTCGTCTTTTCCAGGGATGTCTACCACCCTTCTTGTTAGGGCATCTGGTTTGCCCCCATCCTTCCCAGGTCGGTATTGTATTTTGATATCGTATTCATTGAGGGTCTCGCTCTATCGTATTTGTCTGTCGTGGAGCTCTTTTGTCATTCTAAATGTTACCTAGTTCTTATGCTCTGTGAGGACCAGGACCTGGAGTCTGCCTCCTTTTGCATATCGTCTCTATTCTTTCAAAGCTTGGACAATGGCAAAGAGCTCTTTGTTGTGGATATCGTAGTTGCATTCCGCGGGCGTCCTTGTTTTTGACCAGTATGCCACTGGCCTCCATTTCCCTTCTCGCCCCTTCTGTGATAGAATGCCCGAGCATACATATCTTGAAGCGTCGGTCTCGATCATGATATCCTTGGTTGGATCGTAGTGTACCAGTAGTGGGGCTGAGCTAAGTCGCCTGCGCAATACATCGAATGCTTCTTGTTGGTCCTTCGTCCAGTTCCATTTGTAGTCCTTCTTCGTCAGTTGATAGAGTGGTTTAGCTATAGGGCAAACCCTTGTATGAATCGTCGATAGAAGTTGCAGAATCCCATAAAGCATTGTATTCCTTTCTTGCTTTCGGGTGGTTTCTATTCCCATAAGGCTTTTATTTTGATAGGATCAACACTGACTCCGTCCTTGTCGTTGATGAAGCCTAGGTATTTGGTTCATTCCTTGTGAAATTCGCACTTCGATGGCTTTAGTGTAGGCCCTTTATTCCTTAAGGCTTCCATAAACATTCTAACATGGGTTCAGTGTTGTTCCAGGTTTTCTGAATATATTAAAATATCATCTAAAAAGACGATACAACATATGTCAAGAAACCTGCTGGGAATCCTGTTGACCCATCACTGAAACGCCACAGGTGAATTTTTGAGTCCGAATGCCATGACTGTATATTCTCTATGCCGTATTTGGTGGTAAAGGTTGTTTTCCATTCGTCCCCGTGTTTGATTCTGATGTTGTGACATGCGTTTCTGATGTCTAGTTTAGTAAAGACTTGGCTCCTCTAAGCCTATCGAGGGCTTCTCCACTCAGTGGTTGAGGATATCAGTCTCGTTTGGTGATTTCGTTGAGCCCTCGGTAGTCCACGCATAACCTTAGCTTGCCGTCTTTCTTCTTAACAAACAGGATCGGTGATCCCCCGCTTGCATAAGTGTCTCGAATCCAGTCCCGGTTCTTGTTGACCCTGATGTATTCTCTTCGTTCTTCCAGCGCTTTTTCACCCAATGGCTATAGCTTGCTTGCTGGTACTGTTTATCCTTTCTTGAGGTTGATATCCAAGTCCACCTTTGCTCAGTAGGGTGGTAGCCGAGTTTCTTCCTCTTCCTTGAACATGTCCAGATACTGGTGGTATTCCCTTGGCACAATGTTTCTGGTTTTATCTGTTTCTTGTCCTTTCTTGGCCTTGATAGCCAATTCGGTGCTCACTATGATCCTTTCGATCCTGGTAGGCTCGTTTGTCTTATTATCCCACTTGAGGATTACTGTAACTTTGCCTCTTCGATAGAATTTGCTGAAGGATGTGGCCGCGATCTCATTGATCTCGATTCTTTGTCGTTCAGGTTTGTTGGTACTTCCAAACCCCGATTCGCCTCTTATAGTGGGAGCCAGTTGCTCCACTTCTTTCCATTGTCCTATGACAATCTTTTCGCATATCAACTGTGTGATGCGGTCTCCAGGCTCAACTGTGTAACTGCCTTTGCCCAGTTTGACCAGGACCACCTTGACTTCTCCTGTGTAGTCGGCTGCGATTACTCACGCATTAACAGTAAGCTGATGTTTAACTACCAATCCACTGCGTTGGCCACTCGCCCATAGGTGCCTTCTGGTAGTCCTATAGCTATCCCGGTGTAGAAGATTCCTTGTTCTTTTGCTGGTATCGTAATTTTCGCATCTGCCTACAGGTCAACTCCTGCAGGCTTGGCTGACCCCTGGGGAGGGAGTGTGGCCGTATTGCTTAATCTTTGGATTTTGATGTTTGGGACATCCTTGGCCTGGCTCTGGGAGAATTGCAAGGTTAAATTCTCTTCTAGGGCTTCTGCTTCGGGGACTAGGTCCACCGCTAGCGAGCTTTCGTAGCATACCGTTCTACACATCGCGCTATGAACGTAATCTTGTTGCTTTCCCAATGGATTTTTGGGTTGTGTCTTCTTAACCATGGTAGACCTAACACTGCCTCATGGTTGGGTAAATCTGCGATTTTGGAAGGTTGCCACTTCCCTATGGCTGCCGATGTCCCTAGGTACTTCCGCTCTATGTGTAATTGGTCCCATAGCGCTTGTCTCCCTGTCCGCAAGGTAGATTAAAGGTATTTCTTTTGCTTTCTTTGTTCGTATGCCGTGTTTGTAGCTGAATTCCTTGTCATTAAAGTTTTCTGTGGCGCCGGAGTCAATCATGCCGTTGCTGATGACTGTCTTGTTCTTGCCATGTAAACGCATTTTGACCATGGTATGGTGTTTTTCTTGTTGCAATGTTTCCGTGTTTGTAAGTGCCATATAGATGTTACCGATTCCAATGGTTTTGGTTTTGTTGTCCCGGAGCCGATGTCTTACTGGGGACTTTCTTCGTTTCCCAACTCTTCTGGTGTGTCTCCGATCTCCATTTCATGCAGGTTGATTCGTTGTTTTCAGCGATTATTGTTGGTCTTGCTGTTGAACTGTCTTGTATAGTCCTTCTCATCTCTTGCATTTCGGTAACAACTGAATCTGTGCCCAGGTCTGGCGCATCCCAGGTATAGGTTGTTGTTCCTTCTGCTTGTGAATTCTGCTCGTAAGATGTTTAGCCGCGGGGGCCTTCTTGTAGCATCCAGGTCCTTTGAGACGCCTCGGGTTTCCGTATTGTTACATAACTTCCAGTTTCTGATATTATTCCAGGGCATTTCCTGTTGTTGGATAAAGGTACTGTTGTTTCCTTGAAGATGCTTGATCATGTTGGTCCTATTTTCTTTTTCAATTGCCCAGGTTGCAAGGGCATGGACATATGCCGCTACCTTGTGGTCCGCTGCCCATGCATCCTGGAGCATTCTGTTAATTCCTTTAAGGAATTGGCGTCTTAGTGTACCATCATCCTCATTCGCCTATGTAGCTGTAAGGCGAAAGTCATTCCAGTTATCCGTGACTGGTTCCTTGCCTTGCCTCAGGCGGTCAAGCTTTGTCCTAACTGCATTTTCCACCTCCATATCCCCAAACTGGTCTTTGAGGGCTGTAGTGAAATCTTCATATGTAGTGCAGGTCTCCGGCTTGCGTCCTTCTGCAAATGGGGTTATCCAGCTTGCTGCTTCATCCCTCATCAAGCTCTTAACGTAGGTGATGCGTTCTGTATGTCATCTTTCTTGTGTCGCTTCAAGGTATAATTGGCAGTGCACTAAGAAGGTTCGTTGTTTGGTCCTTGTTCCAAGGAAGGTAGTGGGTTTCTCGACCTTGATCCAGTTGTTGCTTGTTTATCGCTGGTTGTTTATCAGAGTCTGGATCTCTTGGAATTGTACAGTTGTAAATCCTGCTAGTTGAATTCCTGCTCCACCACTGGCAGTTGCCTGTCCCAGGGCTGACATCCTTTCAGGTCTCCGAGTTTCGGGCACCAGAGATCCAGTTAATGAGGCAGGCTCATGTGTCACCGGACTTGTGGTTCTTTGTGACTGGTTTTAAGATAGTTTTGTGCTAATTGCTTCTTCAAGTGCCGGACCAAGTGTTGAGGTATCGATTTCTCCTTCCATAAGGTCAATGTCGTTGTCTCTAGAGTCTCCCGTTTTGTAGTTAGGTGTTGCTTAGGTGACGCAACCAAATGTTACGATCCTAAGCGGTAAGCTGGTTTTGCAACAGGTAACTACTTCTCTTTGGGTTGGATGAATATGACCAGGCAATTGTTATAGTCCAGTATGGGGCGTGGCGCAAAACTCAGCCACAAGGGTAGGAGTACTATTGCAACGAGTTATACTAGGCGGGTTTCCACTATTACTCTTAGGCCTATGCCTACATTGTCTTGATAGCCAAACCTATGGTTCCTATCGCACAACGCCAATAGAGGAATGAAAAGGTAAAGAGGTAAAGTAATTGTATAGGAAAGAACTTAGATAGTTGCGTGAAGAGTCCTAACTACAGGTCGTCTAGAGGTCCTTATATAGGCACTCATCCCTCAACCCGAACCCTGGTAACTCATACCTATGAGTCACACGACCTCTATGACTCATAGTAAGTCATAGTATGAAATCCATCAGCTGACTCCTTTGAGTTAACTCCGCCATGTGCCAACCAATCATAACTCATAACATAAGTTATGTGCCCTCAAGTGGTCACATGCATGAAACCAATGACTCATAGTGTGAGTCATGTGCGAAAATCATTACATCATATGACTCACAAATGTGAGTCATGCGCACGATCAACCAATCACAACATAACAACGATTGCACTAGTGTGGATCATGTAAAACCCCGTGACTTCTAATGAGTCATAGTGCCAAATATAACAACCTTGTGACTTATAACTATGACTCATACGAAATCCGGCCTTGCTTAGTCACCAATCGTGACACTCATCCTCCGGTCCTCTGAATCCAATCAGTGCTAGCATGCTACGGAATTTCAAAGAGGTTCCAGGGAATGACCGTTCCTAAAATGCAAACTTGGACCCCCATGCCAATTTTTTTGCAGAATGTTAGAATTATTTTTATCCTTGGTAACCTCTTTGTCGTGATCCTCATATCTCTAGACTTGAGGGTTCTCAGTTTTGGATTCCGGTCACTATTGATAGTGCCTCTAATACCCCTTCGCCGTCGCCGTTGGTGCTATTAGGATATTTCTGTGTCTGATAATTCCCATAACCAAGGTAGTGGTTTACTCTGTATCTGGTTCACCTTTGGCTGTGATAATCTTACAGTAAGAGCAGCTGTTTTTAGTTTGCGGGAAAATTACAGTTGGTCCTTGGTTGCTTGTTTAGTGAAGGCTCTTGCTACCACAATGGCCTTTGGACATTTTCATCAAGTGTGGTTGTTGTGGCCGCAGCGAGTACAAGTCTTTTCTGCTTTTCCCTTATCCACAACATCTTGGGGGATTCCATCCTGAGCATTCTTCCAGTTCAAATGCTCATCCTTATTTTTGAATACTTGTTTCTTTTCCGGCGGTTTTCCTTTAGCTGACTTCGATCGTGTAGGATTGGATATTTGTTTCAGGTCGCTGTATCCGTATTTGGTTTTGAACCCTTTTGTAGTATCATCTTGTTTTCGCTTGGATGCTCCACTGTTTGAGGGCTCACCCTTGAATAGTTTCTGCTGTTCCCAAAATTCCTCCTCCTGTCTGCTAACTTCCCGTATTGTTTCCATCCATTCCTCCTCGCTGTTGAACTGCAAATGGGATAACTGGCAAAGAATATATTCAGGAAATTGCTTTACACCAGTGCCCTTCAACTAATTCCTCAGAGACCGGCCTTGATGTTAAGATTTTCAAGAAATACAAGATTGGTGTCGATTTTTCCCTAATAGACTACCTGACTGATTTCTTCTAGAGCTAGTCGTTCCGCTTCAATGCTGATGTACCGCTTGGTAATATCTGGTCGTAAGCGTTCTCAGGAGAAATAGTCTGTGTTCAGGCTATATCCAGCTAATCCACCTATTAACTTCTGTTCTTTCTCCGAGAAGGATGCCACATTGTTTCCCTTTGTTCTGCCCCAGGCAAAAACTATGCGCTATGCATTATTTTCCCACAGTGTAGGATTACAATCAAACTAGTCTTCACAGGCTGTCAACCAGTTTCGAACATCTTGGTGGTCATTTCCTTCGAAGAAGTAGGGTGGTCCTGCTATTAGCTTTGCTGGTCGGGAATGTCCATCGATACATTATAAGAAAGCCATAGTTGACCAGTCCTTGGGTAGATGGTATCTAGAAATAGTTGGTAAATGGGGAGTATGTACCGGCCTGCCGCCCTCTCTACCCCGTCCATCCTCCCCATCACTTTAGGACTCACCATCATATGTGTCAGAGGCATCACCAAGGTTACTTGCTGGTCGTCGTGATGGTAGGTTATTTTCTCCCAAGTCAACCCCTTGTCCTTTATCCTTCCTTGAAGTAGATGCATATTCCTTGGTAGGATTAGTACCTTCAATGGGTACTATTGATTCTTTTCCATTGGACGGTCCTGAGTCATCTTGACTTGGTCCATGCTATGTAGGTGCCGAGTTTTTTCTACCAACTGAAGGACTAGAGCATCCAGCTAGGCTTTCATATCTGCCCTCTGTTCTCGTTTCTCCAGAGCTGCAATTTCACGTTGCTCATTCCTCCTCCTGGTCAATTCCTGTTCCTGCTGGTTCAACTTGGTATTAAGTTATATTAGTGCCTTACCTAAGATTTGGTCCGTTCTTTCAGAGACTTCGGCCTGTTGCTCCAGTTGTGCCTGTTAGCGTCGGAACTCTTCACGAACTTGGGCACGTAACCTTTGCTGCTGCGTTCGGTGTTGCCACTCAATTGTTCTAATACACGGCGACCTTCATCTATCTCAATATCATAGATAACTTCACCTCTACCTATATGGGAACGAGATAATTCTAGCTTTGTAAAACTCTGCCTGGCCTCTTGTGATAGTGTTGAGATCGCAATATGATTCTTATCTGCACTTTCTTTCAAGGTTCAGTCCAGATGGCGTAATGCACACCGTATTTTGCAGGAAGTTATCTTACGTAATGACAGGCTTCTTGGTACGCTCTGCACGTTTCTGAACTCTTGATGGTGGACAACCCAAATGCGTAATGGGAGAGCAGGTCCTGCTTCAGGACGGAATTACAGATGCCGAATGGGTAGATTCAGTATCATCTGCTTCAATCATCCAGTCTGGTCCCAAAGGACTAGGAATAGGTGTGTTACCTCATGCCATAGCTATTGTTCACTTAAACTCGAAGATATTTTTTTGACAATGGTTTAGTGAACCAGGATAGTTCAACTATAGTGGTATTTCAGCTAGGTTAGCAGTAAGTATGTCTACCAAAGAGGGTAAGGTAGATTAATGTTTCTGTTTTGTAAAGGCAGTTATACGTCGCCTATCTTGCAGATAAATATGTTCAGTATGTTTTCGTTTTATGCGCGTAAGTTGGCATACAGCTACAGCTCCGAGGTCAAGGGCGTATTCTTCACCACAAATAGGAAATACGTTGTCAAAGTTAAGAGGTTGGCAGTGATGACAATGTTGGCACTGATGACAATTTGAGCGTGCAAGTATTCTCTTGGCATGAGAAAATATTGAGGTACTTTGCTGACCGGAGAGTAACAATATAGTGAAACGAGGTAGATATTTCAGACTATTCAGTGGACTAGGCCGTGCTCGTATCGAGAGATTCGGAGAATAGTCAAAGAAGCTCTGTAAAAGGTATGATAAAGATAAAAGAGTTCTCAAAGGCTTTATAACCTGTTATATTGTTAATATCTCTTCTCCGTTGCTTAATGATCCCTTAACTATAGGGTTTTTTTCTTTTTTTTTTTTTTTGATTATCTCATTGAATTACTGTTTAAGGTACATAAACTATATGAAGCGCAAGCTATGGCAGAAAGAAACCTCCACCTACAGTGGACCCTACCCCCCCGCAGCTAAAGTAACCCTCTTACCGAAACAAGTTAGCCACTAGGGTAGAAAAAACTACTAAGAAAAAACATGCTTGAAATCTTGCAAACAACAGTAAACCTTTCACCTACGCAGACAAGCGACATAGGAAATAAACCAAGTCCAATTATGAACAGGAACCAATATCCTAAAAGGAAACAAAACATCGAAGTGTGAAACCAACCTGAACAATCAATTTGGGCAACGGCACAACATCCTATATCCGGCTAATCCAGGTGGGTACAGTGGGGGGCAGGGTCAATTAAATCCGCAGGCATAGGTAGGCGCAAGGAATCAACCCGAAGTAGGTCGGCAAGCCGGTAGAGGAGGAGGAAGTGTGTAGTAGTGAATGTAAATCGCCTGATCCTCCCGAAATCGTGGCCGTATGGTGCCAGCAAAAGGATGGAGCAGTTGGGTGCCAGCTAGGGAGCAGTAGGGTTCCATCGAATCAACCATCTGGAGGAGAGATGAGGAGAGGATGGAGGAGGGGTAGACCCAAGGACAAACGGAGTCGTATGCGTGGACATCTAGGCAGTTCTCATCAAAGTGAGATTGGGGGAATCAACATTTAGACTGCTAGAGCAACTGTAGGCCTGTAGAAAGTTTCCCCCTACTGCAACCCTGTCTCTCAACCGTATAGGGAGGTCAGAGGGAATTCCCGATCATACAAATTTTAAGCGAGGCAGACTAAAAAAGCTAAGCAAAGCAAAACAAAAGCGGGGCCAGGAGAGGAACCATCAACCGAGATGGCAGATAAGAAGAGAAGAGGCCTGTAGGGGTAGACCCTAAAGAGCACAGAGAGGAGGGAATCATTAAGACAAATACCTATCCCATGGCCTGGGCACAGGGCGTAGTTGAGTCGAAACGAAAGTTGTGATGATTTCTCGTGGTGTTGAGATTTCAATCGCCAGGTGTGTAGAGGAGACGGAGGATGTCCCTTAACTACGGGCGCCAGCTAACTATTTATACACTTTTCCCAGTACTTAGTTTAGCAAAATAACAAGTAGTATCCTTGGAAACTTCAGCCATGGTCTAAACACTGTGAACACTATTTGACCCGGAAGCTGTATGACCCCTCTACAGTTAATGATCCCGCGCAATACCTATTTCTCTGTGGGTGCCAAGCACTCCACCCGCAGATAGCCTTCGAACTCTTGGTCAAATGAACTACGTTCTAGTTAATGCCGTCCATTTGCGAATATCATACGGAATACCTGGTGATGAGTTTGATGGCCGTCTTTCCTGCAGAAATGCCCTCATTTGTAGATCCATTCAGATTATCAAGAATACAGAATACGTAGTAGATCCAGTTGGATAAATTACTCTATCATCTTTCAATGAGGCTGTGAGTTTCTGGATATGATCCTACTTCTTGCCAGTTTGGGTTGTAGTCAAAATAGTCACCTCCCAGCACTATATACTATCACACCTTTAGACTCCAAAGTCTAGTACCATATCCCTTATGTATAACACTACCCTGTAACTCTATATTATCGTTATCTTGTCACCAAAGCTCTACAATATTCTCACTGCTATTCCATCTTTTGCCTGAAGAATACCACAGTGGTAAAGGTTTTCAACAGTGCAAACATTGTGGGTACTGTCGACCACTCAGCTTTGACAACGTATTTCCTCTTTGTTCTAAAGGATTTAGCCTGGACAGATGTGTAGTAGCATTCAGACACATCCGGGCTATACACAATCAATATAAGGTAAGAAATTATCAGCAAGATGGATAGTGGTTAACTGCCTTCACCAAACGCAAATAAGATTTAATCCAGGTTTATATGGAAAATCCTCGCCTCAACCCTCCATCTCCATGTACAACCTTGGAACCTTTACCAAATCAACAACTGAGAAGTATCCCGGATTGTTTACTGTCAGGACAAGCTCTCTGCAATTTTGATCCCTTATTTACCACATCCTCTTTTGAAGCGATCCTTGGTGCTGACCTTGTGAATATACTGCTATTTGAAACACTTGAACCATCTTGGTTCAATAACCCTTTATTAGTCCCCACAGCTAAGGATTTCATCCAAATCTACACCTACTCTCGTCGGCAAGACTTTATCTGGAAGGAATTTCTGGACTGTTATTCTGAGTGGTCAGATTTTTCTTCCGTTCATGACTTTTGTGCCTGGAGGCCAGAGGACTGACATTGTAAATTTATCTATACCGGAACTATAAAATTTTCTAAGCGAACTGCCAAGGCTATAGCATGAGATAACACACCTATTCCCAGCCCTTTGGGACCTGACCAGATGATCGAAGAAGATAATATGGAATGTAACACATCTCTGGGTGTATCAGGCACCAAGAGGAATCCGTCACGGTAAGGTATAACGATAGTGCCTGAGATCCTAAACTGTCAGGACTTTAAGTGAGTAGTACTACCGGAGATCTTGATAGGTTGTTTAAGAGCCGTCGATCACTATATCGCCAGCTTTGCTAAGTCCTAAACTTGCTTGCTGTGGTTTCGTGCGAACTGAAAAGAAGTAACTGCTCAACCAAGTATATTGAAAACACTGTCTGTTGAAGTCTGCCCTGTATAAGCTCCGGAGGGGCAGTCTTTATATACATGATCTCGCTTTTCCTAAGCTTTCCATCTTCTTCCATTTGATTTCCAATCAACCGATATAACCAAGCTCAGCTTGTAAAGTCCTCCAATCAAACAAATGCTTCATGGACCTAAACGGTACTGCAAACAATATATGTATCATCCCGATACATAAAACACAATATAAAACATATTGGGTATCAGCCTTATACATGAAATCCAACATAAATTAAACTAAGTATGAAACGATACTTGAAACCAATAACAATACAAACTAAGTATCAAACGATACTTGAAACCAATAACAAAACAAACTAACCCTTTACTAGCTCTGCTAGTTTCCGTTAGCCTTGTAAGCCTTATCAATAGTAACCAATACCGGTTACACCCCTGAAACAAAACCACTGTTTCCAAAAATAAAAAACCCAGAAAACCATTATCCCAAATTGCGAAAAATCAAAACCAGGTTTTGATAATCTCGCCATCATCCGAGACTCCGGAGTGGTCATAGTCGCTTTCCAAATAGGGTTTCCAAAACCCCTCGTCCACCTTTCCTTCATCTGCAAAATCTACGTAAACTGGCATCTTTGGCGTGAATCAGATCTCGATATATCCCGTAATGATGGGAAACTCGTCGCCTGGACAATTGTCTGTCCACCAATCCTTGATAAGGTTCCTAGCGTTTTCTAACCCTTCGACGGGCTCCCAGATGTTCTCTGAATCCGCATAACCTTTCCACTTAATAAGGAACTGGTCTCGTCCATCTTGCTGGCGGTGATCCAACACTTGTTCAACTTTCTATTCCGGTACTTCTTCAATGAGAATGTGCGCTGGTTTCGTATAGGGTCTACCAGGGAACCTATCATTATTGTTCTCCATGAACCTCTTAACCGTAGAACAATGAAATACTCCTTCCTTGCGGTGGTATATCCTAGCGTCTATCTTAACTGTGTAGTTCTGTGTGTGGGAGTCGTATTCCAACACCTCAAAGGGTCCTCGCCATCTGGGGTCAAGTTTCTTGCTTCTACTAGATTCTGTAGCGAACAGGTCTTCCCGGACTAACAATCGTTCACCCACATCAATGGGTTTGTGGGTGGTCCTTCTTCTTGCTGCCATCCTGGTACTCCTAAATCTTGCCATTTTGACAGAATGGTAGGCCTCATTACGCAGTTTCTGGTGTCTGTTCATGAAGTCATCGGAGGCAGGCACCTGGGTGTTTCTGACTCTGATAATCGACAGCATAGGGTAATCTCGTCCATAGACTGCTTTGTAGGGTGACATGTTCAGGACATCAGAATGTCCAGCATAGTCGTAGGCTGCTAACTCTGGAAGCACAAGTAACCAGTTGTTCTGGCGCTTGTTAACAACATTCCTTAAGGCAATCTTCAGTTCCCTGATGTTTCTCTCAACCTGGCCCTTAGTTTCATGGTGTCCAAAGACTACCTTGATATATTAGATCCCCTAAGACTTCATACTTTGTGCCCAAAATCGTGAGGTAAAATGTGGGTCATCATCGCTGATAATCGATGAAGGTACTCCGTGTGGAGTGAAAATATGATGGGGGAGGAGGGTGAGGGTCTCGACTGCTTGACTGCTTGAATGGGTAGGGAAAAACCAAGTGAATCCAAACGCCCTATCGACAATCACTAGTACTGTATCGTACTTATTGTTTCCAGACTTGTCAAATGGACCTGCAAAGTCGATAGCTTAGGAGGTGAATATCTCTGAGGGTACTGGCATAGACTGTGCCTCTACTTCAGGTAGCTGGTTGCATTCCTTATTCCTCTGGCATAAATCACATTGTCGGAAATAGTCTCGAAAGTCCTACCTCATCTCGGGCCAGAATATGTATTCTTTAGCATAGCGTAGGTTCCTAGCTGTGCTATGGTGTCCTCTATTGTGAATCTAATCAATAACGATCTCCCTGAGTGTTATCCCATTCACTGCATGTCCCTTATGTATGTATATGCAATCCTGACCACCCCTGGTCGTTGCATACATTAGTCCATCGCTGATCCTATAGTGGGATAGCTTGCCAACTCTGCTGGTGTTGCTAGCACCAGAAGCCTGCTTGTACAGGTCATCGTTCCTGTAGGCCTCTACCATCTGTCTTCTCCATTGGCTGCTAATTTCTGCCCCAACTGCTGCCGTATCCCGTTCATCCTGTACTCACTCCAGGCGTGGTACTTCCTCC
Organism: Tuber calosporum; assembly: GCA_003316355.1. Classification (NCBI taxonomy): domain Eukaryota; kingdom Fungi; phylum Ascomycota; class Pezizomycetes; order Pezizales; family Tuberaceae; genus Tuber; species Tuber calosporum. Next base: position 38,702 of record QFET01000321.1, on the reverse strand, counting down.
TCCTCGTCCTCGTAAAGCTCATAGAGTCTACGCTGGTGGTGAGGGAGGGTAGGTGGTTCGATGACTGGTATAAGCCTTGGTTGGCCTAGTCCAGCATTCTAGTAGAGGGGCTGCTTAGGCTCCCTTGGTAGTTGTTGGTAAGGACTCTCCTGCTCCTGATAATCTGAACTCATGTCTCCTAGTTGTTCGTTCAACCGTCGTCTGATAGCATCCAGGTCCAATACCGGTCATGGAAGTAGCAAGATGCTATTCCTTTCTTCGTAGGTAGAGACTAGCTCGGGTACAACTATCTTGTCTCTAAGTTTCTCTTCCTTATAGATGGTACACTGACGATTGTAACATGCGCTCCTGTGTATGGCCGTATGATTTCTCTTATCATCACTAATCTCTAGGGTGACTCTGTCTCCCCAATCATTTCCTTCCCTTATTGACCAATCTGAGTTATCTGATGGAAATGGTTCTTCAACAGGAATTGGTTCAAAGTGCGACATATTTGAGGATGTAAAAGGTATGTTGTGAGGGTTTGAATCTTCTTTGTTGGTAGAGTCTAGAGCGTAGTTTGGTTCTGGATCAAATTGCTCATGAAGACCGGAAAGGGCGTCTGCTAAATAGGTTCCCATCCCGGGCCTATAACATATCATTGCATCGTATTTTCCCAAATGGGTTCGCCACCTCAGCTGCTTGTGTGAGGGGTTCTTGGCTGTCTTCTGGTACACTAATGGTTGGTGGTCGGTTATGATCGTAAATTCATGCCCTGCAAGAATGGGATCTAAGGTGGTTAAGGCATCCATAATTGCGAGGGCCTCCTTATCGGTTTTTCCGTAATTCATTTATGAGTGGGTGAATTTCCTGCTGTGCTATGCTGCAGGCCTCGCCGTTTCAGGTGTGTCTCCTTGCCCTACCCAAGCTCCTACCCCTGAGTCAGAGGCATCCGTAATGAGCCATATATTTTGTCCAGAGGTGTGGTTTAATGGTCTCATGACCAGATTCTGTTTGGTGATTTCCTTCACATTCTCGATGCATTGATCATGTGTAGGTGTCCCGATAAACTCCTCATTTCCCGTAAGATCTGTCAAGTGTGGTGTTATAGTAGCAATGTGTGGTAGGAATTGGCTAATGTAGTTTACCAATCTTAGGAACTCCTGAAGTTGTTTTTTAATCTTCAGTGTTGCCCACTCCTCAATCCTCTTGATCTTTTTAGGGGATGCTCTAGGCCCCTTGTCCTCGATGACGTGGCCTAGTACTTATAATTCTTTTGCAAAGAAGTCTGACTTCTATCTGCTCGCGAAGAACTACGCCTTCTCCTACCTGTCACAAACTGCTTTAATGTGTTTCAAGTGGTCGGACTGAGTATCAGAGAATATGAGTATATTGTCGTTGTACACCCATATGAATTCTCCCAGGTAGTCGGCGAGTAGGTCTGACATGATCCTCTTAAAGGTACCTGGTGCATTCATGTCTCCTTGTAACACAACTTTGCTAACGAAACCTGCGAAGGGTGTTTGGAAACTGTTATATTTGATATCGTCAGGCTGAACCCTGGTTTGAAAGTAGGCATCGCTTAGGTCCATCTTGCTTCTGTATCGAGCCCTTCCTAGGGCATTGAGTAATCTGCTTTGGTTTGGAATAGGTTCATCATCCTTCTGAGTATTGTCATTTCTTGCTGTAAGGTCCGGTAGACATCTGATCCTGCCATTATTGTTTCCTTTGACTGACATAACCATTGGTGCTACTCCTTGCACTTCAGCTCGTTCTATAACTCCTTCTTGCTGTTTCTGGTCTAGCCATGCCTTGAGTCGAATCTCGTACTTTTCTGGTACTGAGTATGTTGGCATCGTCTTCAGATTCTCTGGATCCTTCAATCTCATTCGGTGCTTGATCTTCCTTAAGGGTGGTAACCCTTCAGGAATCGGATCTGGGAATACCTTTGGGTATTGTTCTATTATCTCTTATGTGCTTGTCACAGCTGCTCGAATTCTATCACTTGTTGGTGTGCAATTTACCCATATCTTATGGTCAGGAAAATGAATCCTCAGTTTTCCACATTCGACTGATACTTTGTTTCGCGATAGGAATGGCATTCCAACCAAGCCATCGTACTTGGCTAAGTTCCCCACTATCATTTTATTTCCAGTAGTTTTCATCTTCCCAATTGCTATGCTGACATTGCATTCTTTCTGGGATTCAGATCATGACCCTTTCACAGCCATATGAATGGTTGCAGGAGTTGCCATTTCGGTATATGGATATCCATGTGTAGTGACAAAGGTTGTGCTTAATAGGTCTGTTCCTATTGTTCCTGTATCAAATAGGACTCTTGCTTGTTTGCCGTTAATCAGGATCGTTCCTTCCAATGCTGTTTGACTCTTATCACCCTTGGGTAGCGTGTTCTGTGCTGATGCATTGGTCTCGACCTCTAAGGCCTTGCCATATACCTCATCTTTGCTGCTGGCTTCTTCAACTCGATTCAATGATGTCTCCTTCTTGTGTGTCTTTCCTTTGCCTTTGTCATTTTTGTTGGGACAATCTTTTGCCATATATCCTTTCCCTCCGCAGCTGAAGCATGCTCCCTTTTCTCTTGCAGTCTTTATTTTGCTTGATTCCTTTTTCTTCCATTGAGGTTTGTTGTCCTTCTTGGAGTTGTCTTCCTTATATCGATCTTCCTGCTTATCCTTTCCATTGGCTCCTGTATCGTGGAGGATTGCCTCAACTCTCTCTGCATAGGCTATCGTGGTCTGGATTGTTTCGCTTGATTCAAACCATGTTTCGACATCTCGGCTTAGCCTAGTGTGCATACATTGGAAGAACCTTTCGATGAAGTCATATTCGGAAATGGTGCCTTCTGGTAGTCATGATTGTTACATTAACAAGTCTGTAGCCACCCTTGCCATGCGCTGCGTCTTCCCATTCTTGACTTGCTCAATCTCGTGGAATCGTTTGTAAAGGTCATCCTTCTGTCAGCATGACTTGAATCGTTCCCTTAACCAATAAATAAGCCGATCTCTGGTTAAGTCTGAGCCATAGTTTTCGGCCACCTGGGGAGCTGCTTCTTGAGCTTTCCCTTCTGTGTACAGTATCCAATAGTTTCCCGCTCCGTATGTTTTGATGTTGACTCCGTGTAGTTTTAGGTATAACTCGACTGACTGGTACCAACGATCGAACGATTCTGGTTTAAGGTCCTCTCCTTAACCACTAATCTTCTTTGGTGTAGGAACCTTGATGCTAAGCTTTTCAGTGGTTCCTGGTGTTGGCTCTCTAGCCACTGACGCATTATTAGGTCCTGAATTCGAAATATCGGCTGAATCACTAGAGCTATCGGAGCTCTCTTCGCTGACTGAGCTGCTTGGATCGTCCATGGGTGTTGCTACTGGCTTTCCCTTCAATCCCTTTGGCGTACCATGGAACTCTCCTGGAGTTCTCGCTTTCTCTTTGGCTAATTCCTTCGCTGATTCCGCTCGCAATTGCTTTACTTGGTCTCTGGATAACTGTCTTCCTGCTTCGTCGACTTTGAAGCTGGATGCCGTAGATTGTTCGACTTTGGTGCTCTTACTACCTTTCTTTTTGGTAAGTTCCTGTCGTAAAATCTACCTACCTGACCTCGTCTGAACTCCCTCGTCACCTATTCCGGTCAACTGTTTGCAAGCCTGATGTTTCCTAACCTCTGCCTGCTTCTAACTCAACTACTTCTGGAAGTTAAAAAACGTAACGCCTCTCTAGGTGTATCAGGCACCAAGAGGAATACGTCTCGGTAAGGTATAACCATAGTGACTCATATCACAAAATGACGGGACTTTAAGTGAGTAGTACTACTGGAGAGCTCGATAAGTTATTTTACAGGCGTCGATTACTATATCGCCAGCTTGGCTAAGTCCTAAACTTGCTTGCTGTAGTTTCGTGCGAACTGAAAGGAATAACTGCTCACTCAAGTATATTGAAAACTCTGTCTCTTGAAGTCTGCCCTGTCTAAGCTCCAGAGGGGCAGTCTTTAAATACATGATCTCACTTTTCCAAAGCTTTCCATCTTCTTCCATTTGATTTCCAATCAACGGAGATAACCAAGCTCCGCTTGTGAAGTCCTTGAATCAAACTAATGCCTCATGCACCTAAACGGTACTGCAAACAAAATATGGACCATCCCGATACATAAAACAAAACATAAAACATATCAGGTATCAGCCTTATACAGAAACCCAACATCAAACAAACTAAGTATCAAACGATACTTGAAACCAATAACAAAACAAACTAACCCTTTACTAGCACTACTAGTTTCTGTTAGCCTTGTAAGCCTTATCAATTGTAACCAATACCAGTTACACGGAATCTACCACTTCAGCATCCTTCATCCTATCCCAAAGCCGGACCAGCTCTACCATAACCCATTTGGGTCGACTACCATCCAGACTTTAGAAACGTGCTGAGGGAGCTAAGAAACCTGTCAGTGCTCAAGATAAATTCCAGCCAAAAGTTGTCTATCCATTATGCTACCCGGACCGATCATTGAAACAAAGTGCAGATGAGAATCACAGAGCGATCTCAGCATTATCACACGAGGCTAGGCAAGGGTTCACCATGCTAGAATATTTGCAGAGCCATATCGCTAGGGTGAGGTAATCAAAGAGTGTGAAATACAGGAAGGCCGCCAAGCGGTCAAAGAAATGAGTTGCGATACCGACAGGGAGCGGCAACAGGTTCGGGTGCAGGTTCAAGCAGAATTCCAACGCCACTATGCTCTAAGTGAACAGCATGCACATGTGGCTGAAACAAGGGATCAGATTCAGGAAAAGGCGCTACTGGACCTAGAGGCTAAATTAAATCAGAAGGAACAGGAACGGATGCGAAGGATGAATGAGCAACAAGAAATTGCGGCACAACAACTACGGTAACAAGGGGAAGGTATGAAAACATACCTCGATGCTCTAGTACGCCAACTGGCGGATAAACCTGCGGTAGTACCAATTCAGCATGGAATCAGTAATTATGATCCTGGACCCTCCAACCTTGGGTAACAAGCGATGCTTCTGCAACAATATACAGTTCTAACAAAAGAATCAGTCTGAACCCCTAGGAAGGACAATGGAAAAGGTTTTGACCAGGGCGGAAATAACCTACTACCGCCGCCACCACCAGGTAACCTTGGTCATGCCCCTACCAAGATGAAGATGATGAGTCGGATAGTGATGGAGAGGTTGGACAGGGTAGAAACGGCGGCAGACCAGAATGCTCAAACTATTTACCATCGATTCTCAGAAAAGATGTACCCGAGAACTGGTTAACCTTAGCTTTCTTAGAACGTATCAGTGGACTCTCCCTACCAGCAAAGCTAATAGTGGAACCACCCAACTTCTTCTTGGAAATGACAACCAAGGCGTTAGAAATTGGTTGACAGCCTGTGAGGACTATGTAGATTGCAATCTGACACACTTGGAAAATCATGCACATTGGATTGTCTTTGCCTTTGGGAAAACAAATGGGAACAAAGTGGTACCCCTCATGGAGAAATACTGGAGGGTGATGTGTCGATTAGGTGTACATACTCAAGACCCACACTATTCTACCAGGGATCGATTTCGGCAAGATATTAAGAAGCAATACATCGGCATCATGGAGGAAATACAATCCCTAGAAGTAATCACCAAGTTAGTTTATAATTGAAATATAGACACCTATCTGCTACTGCTTGATAACCTCAACATCAAGGCCGGATTTAATGGAATCAGTTAGAGGTTCCGTCTGGAAAGCAAATTTCCTAAAGAGATATTGCGGTAGTTATCCCACCTGAAATTTTCCTCCAATAAACAATGGAAGGAAATCATACAGGGAGTTGGCACACAATATGAGGTATTTCGCGAAGAGAGACTACTATCCGTAGGAAAGCTCTCGTCCACGGAATCATCCTAGAATATTGCTGATAATACCAATAAGGGCGTTAATTCTAAACAAGCATACACTAACCAGAAACAAAGAAACAATCCCTCACAATGCAAGACTGCAAAGGCTAACCCCACAGTAAAGAAAGCAGGAAAACAAAATAATGATATGCATACAGACTTAAAGAAGGCTCATGATGGAATCTTAGGGGAAGTGGTTGATAAGCGAAAAGCGGAGAAGGAATAAACTCACAGTAGCCTCAACAACCACACCTGCCCAAAATGTTAGAAAAACATTGTAGTGTCCAGGGCTTTCGCTAAACAGACGATAGAGGAAAGACCAAAATTTCCAGGCAAACCGCAAGTGGTAACACACTCAGTAAGACCTAACCAACAAAAAGTCTACAAAACTCAAAGCGGAGCCGCAACTCGGATATGGAACTTTTGAACACGGAATTATTTTAAAGGCACAAAGGTTAACAGCAATTTTATAATCAGGGTACTGGGAAACAATTGTCACTAATCGAAACAAGGCATTCCTTTAGGCAAGGGAGTGAGGACAACCAGCTTTTATCAGGCATGATCTGAATAGGAGCATACAAGGTGTTGTCACTAAGCGCTTAAGTCCTTTACAGGACATGGTTTGTGGACAGACAGAGGTGGAGTGAACCATTTTAAGAATGACAAAGGTGGACGACCGGATCACTGATCCTGAGAAACAACCAAGGCTCATCAATTTTTCAAAAGCCAGCAAGATAAGAACCAGACATGCTACTGAAATGAAAAATAGGGCAAATGAGAGCTGGCGAGATTCTCTTCAATAATAAAAAACTGAAACTGTACCCTTGGTTAGAAGACCCTACCCTGGGTCCTAACTAGAGTCAATAGTCCAAGGAAATGAAAGGAATTGAAAATAAATTTTAGTTTTTGGATTGTTTTAACTTCTGACCCTGGAAGGACCTGTGATTTTAGCTCCTCATTGAGACTCCAGTCCTTGAAGCCATGCGGGGAAATGGCAGCCCTTTATTCTGATTCTAGCGCCAGGGTTCTTTCAGTTCCGGAAATGCAAAATCTCTTCAAAGCGTCCCAGAACCGCCCTTTTACTCACCCGAATAGGTGATTGGTTGGGCTTTGTCCTAAGAGTACAATTAACCAAATCGTAGGCCCAGGTTGAGTTTGAATGCGTGACCTCAGTCCCAATGCTTTTGGCAGGCCAATACCTAATGCATCCGGCTAGACCATGACCCCATGAGGGACCAACTCTACAAACAAAAATACTCCCTTATACCTAATTCTAGAGGGTTTTTTGCCAAAATGCCGAGGTTTCAAGGTCTATTACTTCAATGATGGGATTGGCAATTCCAAATTAGGCAATGGCTAACTCTTTTGGAATTTGACATATATTTCCGAAATCAATTTTACTGTTGAAAACAAACTACCCTTTTAGGAAATTAGCCACAGAAAGATGGCTAAGTTTATCCAAAAAAACCATGCTCCTATTACTAATAACTATGCATGTTAGCGATGCATAAAAATGCGTTGTATAATTATGCACGCATGTTTCCAATGAGAATTAGAATTTTTAATATTTTAAGAGCCACTAGGCAGGGGGTAAAGACCACTAGTAGTGGGCCGCCCAGAATCTTAATAGATAATTTTCTTTGTTCTATTTCATCTAAGGAGACCTTTCTGGTCGAAATGATGAGGGCATTGTCATGAACACCCAGGATATTTAATAATAATGTCTACTAAGTGAGGAAGCACTAATAAAATACAGTCGCATAAGCAACTAAATCTAAATCCTGGAGAACGAAAATATTATCAATATCCCGCAGGAGATACAGATATTTATGTCTACGGAAAACGTTATGGCATAAGAGTCATACTAAATTCATGATCAATATTTTCACTATAAACGAAAAATTAATCAGGGATTTGAATATTCCTTATATATCTCCGCAAACTTGTGTCCAGATCTTAGGGTTAACCAGAGAAGAATTTTCAGCTCGAAAAAATCATACCTGCCCCCTATAACTAGAAATAGGAAAAACTAAAAACTTATCAAATATTGTTTGTGAAATCGGACCTACTGCGAATTATGAAATAAAATTCCTGTTCAGCTGGTGGAATGATGAACATCCTACAAAGGGGATTCAACATCCGGTAAGCTGGAGATTTTAGGCTACCTGATATCACCAGCATCTTCTGCCTGCGGATGAACGAATATCAAGTAAATGGGATGAGCAAGTTTTCGAAGATCCGGACACCGTGGTTAGTGGAAGTTTTGGAAGAGCAGACAAGGTGAATGAAATGATACTCGATACACTCCCCCCTCAATACAATAATTAAAAGGAACTATTATGCTTATCAAACATGGCGAAACTCCCCTCGCATCAAACCTTCGACCTTGCTATTAACCTCAAACTGGACAAACTATCACCTTGGAAACTAATCTATCCTCTCTCAGAAAAATAGTTAAGACCACTGTGAACATATCTGGATTATATGTTAAACAGGGCAAAGTTTCCCTCACCTAGTTTCCTGCCTGAGTCCCTATACTTTTTAGTCCTAAACCCGATTGACGACTTAGATTAGTAGTAGACTACTACGGACTAAACAAAGTTACAGTCCATACTTAATACCCACTCCCGCTCATGACAGAGCTTTGGGACCGTGTCCAAGGACTAACTATTTTCACCGAACTGGATCTCCAAGATGGATACCATTTGTTTGGCATACAAAATGGTAACGCATGGAAAACAGCTTTCCGCCCCAGAGGTGGCCTATATGAACACAAGGTCATGCCATGTAGAATGGTTAATGCAGCAGCAACATTTTAATCAATTATGACCATGATCCTCTAGGAGTTCCTTGATGAAGAAGTAGAGGCTATATTGAGACATACTTATATACTCTAGAACTGAGAAGTATCATGTCCGCTTGGTAAAAAGAGTATGGGAGCGACACCGCGAGTATCAAATGAGAATATCACTACTCAAAAGCTGCTTCCATGTCTGATTATTAGAATTTGTTGGGTATATTGCAGCTGTTGATGGAGTTACCATGAGCGAGTGCATATAGGAATCAATCAAGGCCAGGAAACCACTTAGATGGGTAAAAGATATCCAGATATTTATGGGATTTGCCAAATTCTATTGGTGATTCATCAAGAGTTTTCCTCCACTATCTGTACCAATTACTAACTTACTAAAGACAAATTCCTAGGATTTTGTTCGGAGGGAATATCAACAAATGGCTATTACAAAACTCGAACGACAGTTCATTGCAGCTCCTGTGTTATGTCCATTTCAACCTGAAAAGGTGACTATAGGTGAAATAGATACAACTGATTAGGCTCTCGGCTGTGTTCTTTCCCAATATATAGAAAAGAAGTTAGATCCTGTTGCATTCTATTCCGTGAAGCTCACTCCTCCCAAACGCAATGCTGATGTTCATGATAAGGATTATTAGCAATATTATTTGCATTGGTAGAGTGGTGAAACTAGCTAGTGGTAACTGATGAACCCATTACCATATATACTGATCATCAAAATTGAAAATACTTTCTTACTTTGAATGCCTGGTCGGCAAGACAAATCCGATGGGCTCAAAAATTGTCTGACTTTAACATCAAAATTGTTTTCTGATCCGGGATCAAAGGCGGCAAACCCGACACTATAAGGAGGCTGCCAGGGCAGAGCCCTGAGGAGGGATCTGAGTATGCGGGACTGGCTATAGTTCAGTCTCATCACTTCAAAAATCTCAAGAATAACCGATACTTAGTTGTCTTGGTTACAAGGGGGAAAGAAAACTTACAACAGCCCAGAAAAGGAATGAAAGAAAAGGAAGTAAATATATAGATTAGGATTAAGTGGCTACAACAACAAGCAAGAATCCCAACCCCAGGTTCCAAGTTAGCTGCAGGGCACGCCCTGTACAGTACCATGGAAACCATCGTTCCTGCAAAAGGGCAAGTGCTAATAGGAACTAAAAGAGCTTCAGGACTCCTTCTTGGAACATATGCACAGATTGCATCGCAAAGTAGATTTGCAGTCAAGCATGGTATTCTATCAGAGCTGAAGTAGTGGATAACAACTATCGGGGAGAGGTTATGATCCACCTAATCAACACTACTGACAATGCTTTTCAGGTATGCACAGGAGACTGCATAGCACAGATGATCATGGGAAAGAATGATGAGAGAGAACTTCATGAAGTCCAGGAGTTAGAGGATACCCAACGTGTAAGCAAAGGTTTTGATAGTTCAGGGATACAGATGGAAGAGACTCACCCTCAAATAAATTTCCTCTAATCAGATGCTAACCACGAGTACCTGGACTCTGTTAAGGGTAGTCGATTCTAAGGGCAAGCGAATCGACCTAGGCTTAAATCTGTCTTCGTAAACGGTGATTGTCTAGGAAGGCTCATAGGTGAAGATTTTGAGCAAAACTTATGATATTGAAAAGATCTCTTCTCCGTTGCTTGATACTCTGTTTAAGACTGGGGACTGCCCAGGTATTTATACCCTGCTACCTTGTTCCCACGGCTTTACAAATATCAAGATATCTTCTCTATGATTTAGAAGTGGCGAGCTCTCTTGACCCTGAGAACTCCTTCCCACTCCTTCACAGCATTCGGTCCCCTCATCCTTGCTTTGGAATGATAGCGTCCTATCCTCCAATGGGAGTCTACCAATTTACAGGATATATGCACTTGTGCTTTATCCGTATATGAGGTGATCAACACACTCTCGGCGTGCGTCGGCGACCACAGTCATCCGTCAGGGTCATAGGATATTTTCGCATATAACTCTTTACGCCAACGACCGATTTCTTCCGTTGGACTTGCCATGTCAAGCTGTAATGCCCTTCTAAAGGGTCAGGCAAAAGTCCCTCAGTTGGGTCATCGTTATCGTCTTGCAGGATGGTTTGCAGATGCGAACCTGATTCGTAGATAATATCTCATTCGACCAATAACCCCACAGGGCAGGGGAATTGAACACGTGACGTCTAGATGGACCACGTGACATTATACCCTTAGACCGTGACGGTGTCGACATATAAGGGGTTAAAAGATGTGTTACAATATCTCGTTTTTCTTAGTAAACGAGCAACTGCACAAGTGCCAGTGTCGACTCCCAGGGCTAACGCCGGGGCCGCAGGGGGGTAATTGCCTGGGGAGGTTCAGATTCATGCAGTTCCTTCTGTAAAGTCATGTAATCCTATTGGGAGTCGTTTGTGCCTAACAGACTCAACCAATATTACCTTTCACCCAACATCCAGTCAAGGACAAACCTTAATGTCCAATGCAATAATTGCTAAGTGTGATGTCAAGAAATTTGATATCAACTTCATGGTCAGGGTAGAGGAAAAGGCGAAAAATGATCCACAGTGGATTTGTAGAAAACAGGACCTACAACAACTCCGAGATGATGGCAAGCTAATGCGAAAACAATGGACCCAAACTGAAGGAATGCTTTTGTACAAAGGACGCTTATATATTCCTCATAACGAAACTCTGCAAACCGACATTGCAAAAAGCTGTCCTGACTCAAAGGTTGCAGGACATTTCAGTCAAGAAAACACTCTAGAAATTATCACAAGAGATTTTTACTAGAAAGGAATAACCAACTGAATAAACGACTATGTACGGTCATGTAAAGAATGCCAAAAAGCCAAAGCACCAAGACATGCACGCTTTGGCCTACTACAACCATTACATGTAGCTTTTGCAGTATGGGCATCTACCTCAGTGTATTTTATTATACAACTACCCAAATCTGCAGGATACAGCCAAATTATAGTTATAGTTGACCAATTCACAAAGAATGGCACATTTTATCAGGCAGGAAGAACATGCGGCTGTAAAGGATGTCACTTCTGCATTCATCAAGGAGGGTTGGAAACATTATCGTTTAGCAACTGCACTCATCTTGGACATAGATGCAAAGTTTGCAATAGAATTTTGGGAATCATTGTGCAGGTTGTTAGGCATAAAAAGAAGAATGTCTTCCGCTTACCACCCACATATTGAAGGGTAAACTGATAAAGTCAATCAAGTATTAGGAGGCTACCTATGGATATTTGTCAACTACGACTAGGATGACTGGTACCACATTCTACTGTTAGCCGAGTATGCATATAACAACTCGGTAACCAGTACACATGATATAACTCCTTTCTTCGCACAGTTAGATTACCATACCCAACGAGAATGTATAAAGGTGCATAAAGCCCACAATCTAGGAGCTAATATATATGCTCACTGAGTCAACACAATACATGAAAAAGGAAAGGTATCACTAGAAACGACTCAGGAAGGAATAAGCAAGTACTATGACAGAAAGGCTCGAAGTCAACCGTACTTCCCAAAAAGAGATTTGGTTATGCTAAATGCAAAGAATATCCGCACTAAGCCACCATCCTAGAGGTTAGCACCAAAGCTATATGGTCCGTTCAAAATCTTGGAGCAACTATGAGACCTTGTCTACAAGTTGGAAATATCTGAGGCATGCAAAATCCATCCTGGATTTCATGTATCACTACTTGAGCCCTACAGAACTTCAGTTCAACCAAGCCTAGAAGAACCACTCCTGGCACTGGAGGATGCTAAAGGTGACGTAGAATAGAAGGTGGAAAAAATCATCAAGAGTGAAATAATCTCTTATGAAAGAAGAATTAGAGGACGTTCACAAAACATCCAAGAACTTTGATACTTGATTAACTGGAAGGGATGTTCAGAGGAGGAAAACACCAGGGAACCACTGGAGCACTTACATCATGCTTTGGAATTGGTAGCAGATTTTTACAGGGAGAATCCGGAGATGGCAAGATTGGGCAAAGTAGTATCTACAGATAGATTTTTCCTACTGTGGCCAAGCTATCACAAAAGGCTTTTTAATCCTACCGGAAGGGGTACTAAAAGGGTTATATTACATCAGGACGAAGACCGGAAAGGAGGAGCTAATGTTACACATATGGGAAATGGTACAATGTATATGATGTGATAGTATATAGAACCGGGAAGTTACTATATGTGCACTACCCATGCTGGCCAGAAGTTATGTCTATAGTAGAGCTGCTCAGCCCCGGTGAAAGATAAAGACTCCACTCAAAAAGGACTAAGAGTCTTGATAATTTGAATGCATATGTACCTGAGTGCATATATGCAACAAAGACGGCCATACACACTGATCAATTGGTATTCCGCAAGATGTTGGCAAATGGGCTACATCAACTTGAAATTAGTTCATTGGGCAAATGAATCGAAGGCAGTCTACGAGTCAAGTGCTAGACACGCTCAGAATAATAGATACTTCGCGGGATCATTGGACCAATCAGGGCTTACATTATGAGGTTCAAACATGGTTTCCACTTTCTATGACCATGGCTTAAGTGTCCGGGGGTGCTTGGTAGATATGGCTAATATAAGTACTGGGAGAATTGTATAAATAGCTAGCTATCCCCTATAGTTAAGGGATCCTCAAGCAACAGAGAAGAGACTTTCATAATATATTCAGTTATTAGCTTTCTAGAACACCTTCATCTTTTATCTCCATTCTTAACGGAGCTTTCCTGACAGTTCTCCTACCTTCTTGATCAAGCACGGCCTAAGCAATTCAACAGTACCGAATTGGCTACCCCATAATATCTCAATAGTAGCTTTATTATCACTATCATCGCCATTTCATCAACTCAACTCAAGGTAGTCTACCAGAGCAGTGTGTAGCAACCTTTCTCTGGCATATTAAACTACACATCTTTAGTTACTAATATTAGCTTCAGTGTATGACTTCTAAAGCCATAGACAACGAAATTGCTTCAACAGTGCCTGTTGTACTCATTCAATGGGAAATAGTATCTGGATCGAGGATACAGAGCTATTTCCTGTTGAGGTTTTAGTATAGAGTGGTCTCAAAGTTGAAAGATGAGAAAACAGTTTTAAAAAGGCTACTTCACAGAATTTAATTGATCAGCTTAAGCACACCCTTGGTCACACACTCCAGAGGCCTACTACAATTTAATAATAATAGTGGAGAGAGGCTGTAGTAAGTTTAAAAAATATTATTCTTTATTCTAACTAAATACTGATATGTAAAATAGATTAAAAAAAAAAACTTTAATACAGTAAGTTACAAGCTATCTGACAAACTCTGGGTTTGGTTGGGACTCGGAGAGACATGTCTGTACAGCTTCTGAGTTATATTGGCAGGGCTATGTTGAGGTACACCATTTGCCAAAGCTTTTGTTTGATCAAATATTTATAACTTAAAATACTAATTATAACTAATAACATTTATACAGGTTCATAAGAAGGCATGGAAGTTTTGAGAAAATTCAGTTCCTTACTATGAACTTTTAGCATAATTTTTCTGGAGTTCTAGCTACAGGCAGATATGCTTACAGAAGCTATCATGAGTCCATCAAATATCTAGGAGATTCGCAAACCTCTCTACCGGAGATCTTAGATGAAAACAATTTTCATCCTGCCCTTTCTGCCTGCAATGCAAACTTTCATTTTGTCAATGCCGACTAATCTCCTAATCTCTCACAATATGATACCTTACTGGCCCTGCCCGATATTCCTAGTCTATTAACTCGGTGAAGAGATAGAACTAAATATAGACGAGATAATCTGCAGTTTACCAGTAAGGATCGTTCAGCTACTAGTCAAAGTCCAATAAAGTCGCTCTGAATGCAGGTTCCTTAGAGATCTCTAGCTACTACATTGTATTAGCTAGTAGAACAAGCTCATAGGTAACAGATTCAAGGAAACAATACAAAGCAGGTAGTGGCAATTGGGATTCAGCTGGAGGTTTATTCAAATGAATTGTCAGATGAAGACATGCTGATCAATGCACAAGGGTTGGAAAAGTAAGAAAAACCCTGTAGTTTTACAGATAATAAGGGCTGAGGGTTAACGGAACCATAGCTAAAGTGAGAAATAGAAATAGCAAATATGTAATACATGTGTAGGGTACTACTATAAGTTTCTTATGAACAATCTAATCAGTTAGTATCTTGCTCTCTCACAATTTCAATAAATATTGTAGATTAAGTATTTAGTGAACTTTGTATAAGGTAGGTGCAAAGATACAAAATCAGTTAACTTTATAACGGTTAATATACAATTAATAGTCTTTCAAATTATCAGTCGATATAACATTATGGAGCTCCACAATTGCTTCCTCATATAGATTATGATTACTATTAATAGTATTCTCCATTATGTCAATATTTAAACTGCATTTTACTTCTATTTCTCTAGATTCCATAAATCCTTGATCTTTTAAATTTTAATCGAATTAGCTCAATATCTCATGAGGGAAATAAAGTATACCAGAAAAAGTATAAAATGTGTCTTATGCAGTTTTATCTGAATTCGAGTTAGGCATGATGTCCGTTTCCTAACATATCACAGTTGAATTGTGCTAATAAATGCCTGCAATCCATCTACTGCAATAACTAGCTTGACTTGAACAGAGAGTGGGTATGCAGCAGCTATTTGTAAAACAACAAATGGACGCTTTAATATTTCCAAACTACGTCCAATAACATTACGTAATTGTTACTGGTGTAGTTCAAATATGTACTCTGGTGTCTATGGCCTAATGTCACGTTTGGTGACTAGACAAGTCTGGATTTCACATGACTCATAGTTATGAGTTATAAGGTTGTCAGATTTCGCACTATGACTCATTAGTAGTTATTGGGCTTCACATAAAGCATACTAATGCAATTATTGTTATATTGTGATTGGTTGATAGTGCACATGACTCATACTTGTGAGTCATATGATACAATGATTATTGCACATGAGTCATAATATGAGTCCTGGGTTTCGCCCATGTTACCACCTTGAGGTACAGGACATGTTATATGAGTTTTGATTGGGTTTGTAGGCTGCGCAGTTGACTCATTGCAGTCAGCTGATGGATTTCATAGTATGACTCAAGATAAGTCATGCCGAGAGTATGACTCCTTGTTATCAGTCACCAGGGTTAGGTTTGCGGGAAGAGTACCTATATAAGGACTTCTAGGTGACTTGTAGTTAGAACTCTTTAAGCAGCCATCTAAGTTCTTTCCTATACAATTACTTTACCGCGTTACCTTGCCGGTCCTATATTGGAGAGATTAGAATAAAACCATAGGGTTCCGAAATCAATACAACCTAGGCATAGGCCTAATAGTAATAGTGGATCTTCGTCTCGAACTACTCATTGCAATAGTACTGCTACCTGGGTGGTTAAGATTAGCACCACGCCCTATACCGGAGTATACGGATAGCCCAGTAATATTCATCCAACCTTTAGGGCTGTAGTTACCTGTTGCAAGTCGGCTGACACGATAGGATCTTAACATTTCGATATGTCTCCAAAGCAACTCCTAACTACAAAACGGCGTACTTTATAAACAATGATATCAACCTTACAGAGGGAGGAAGCGATACCTACAGACATGGTGTGGCACTCAAAGAAGCACGCAGTACAAACCTGTCTAGAAGTCAGAGTCAAAGAAGTACAAGTCAAGTCACACCCGAGCCTGCCTCAACAGCCATATCCTTAGAACTCGAAAAACTAAGACCAGAAAGTATGTCCGCCTCAAGATCACCAATTGCGGGTAGAGGAATTGGAATTAAACTAGCAGGATTCACCACTGCACAGTTAAAAGAAATCCTGAACCTGATCAACAATCAGCGAGATATGACCAACAACCGTTTCAAGCTCCAGAAACCCTCTTCCTTCCTTAGATTAAAGATCAAACTATGAACCTTCTTACTACAATAGCAATTGTACTTTAAGGCGACACGAGAAACACGAGAGACAGAATGCATAACCTACATTGAAGACCTAATAAGGCACCCAGTAACAAGCTAGATAACTAGATTAGGAGAAGGATGCAAGACTGAGACCTGCACTATGTATAAGGAATTCACTAAAGCCCTTAAAGAGCAGTTTGTGGATGTGGACACAGAAAGTGCAGTGAGGACTAAGCTTGACCGCCTTAGGCATGGCAAGGAACCAGTTACTGAAAATCAGGAAAGACTTTCGCCTAGAGCAACAGAGCCTAATGAGGATGATGGTACGCGGAGAGGACTGTTCCTGCAAGGAATTAACTGAATGCTCTAGAACGCTTGAGCAGCAGACCACATGGTGGTTGCTAATGACTATGGCCTTACGTCATGGGTAATTGAAAAAGAAAACCCTGTTCAAACGTGTATGGGCACGATCTTATATCTATCGGATTATACTAACGCAATACTAAGCGAGTATTGCGGGCACGCCTTGACGAGGAGAGGTAGATTTATAAAGGTAGATTGGTAGCTAGTCTGTTGCTTATTCTTCTAAGCGAGAAAAATGGGTGGTAGCTCCTATATATACAAGAGTGCGCCCTCCTGTTATCTAAAAGAATATAAAAGGGAATAATAGAAGTAGGAACGTGTTTTACTATAACGTCAGTAGGAAAAACATAAGTGCGAATGTATTTGACCATGAAAACCTGCCAAGAAAATGCCAAAAATTTATATAAATGTGAAGTGGTGTGAGGGGTTTCGTTGTGGATGATAATACACAAAGGAAGGAACAATAACCATTAAAATATGTGATAAGCAAGCGAAATAACCCGAATACCAGATAAAGAAATAGCCATAAGTATCCTTATCATAATAATGAAATATAACAGAAATAAATGCACAGTATGTCTTAGCTGTAGTAATGTATGCGGTGTAATAGGTATTGCCGAAACACTAACCAAGTAAGAGAATATACGATATGTTCAAGGAAATATGCATATGATAACGAATAAGTAATTTCAACACTTCCCCTCATTATCTACAGCTCAGAAGTCCCATCAACCGTGTATGTGCGGTTTCGCTAAGATTTTGGTGCAGATGTCGCATAGGTTTTCTGACGACTCAACTTTTATTAAAGTGAACGAACCGCGGTTGAGTTCTTCTTGTATTTTGTGAAAGTGAACATCGAGGTGTTTGGTACGTTCATAGAGTTGATGGGTTGTCGCAAGAAAAGTAGCGCAGGTATTATCTGCATGCAAAGCGATCGGTAAATTTAGTCGAATATCGTTTTTGGCCTTTTTGGAACCATTGAATTTGTCGCGTAGCCAGTGACATAGCAACGTATTCCGCTTCGGTAGTAGATGTAGCCATAAATGCCTGTTTCTTGGATCGCCAGGAGATACATGAACCATTTAAGATAAAAATGTATCCTGAGACGGAGCGGCGGGTATCAAGGCAGGCGGCAAAGTCCGCATCAGCATAGACATCGATAGCGGGAGTTACGTTGGTTGGGTACGGGTAGAACAATCCTATATTTTCCGTTCCAGCAAGGTAACGAAGCACGTGTTTAGTGGCCTTTAGGTGTGCTTCAGATGGGCAAGCTGAAAATTGAGAAAGAAATGAAATAGTATACGAGAGGTTAGGTCTTGTCCCAGT
The DNA here is from genome assembly GCA_003316355.1 of Tuber calosporum. Lineage (NCBI taxonomy): Eukaryota > Fungi > Ascomycota > Pezizomycetes > Pezizales > Tuberaceae > Tuber > Tuber calosporum. The sequence goes on along the minus strand of QFET01000321.1, from coordinate 20,385 downwards.
GGTGAGGTACATAAGTGATCCTATAACCGATTGGTAAATGGAGGGGTCTGGTATCAGTATGTCTTCGGTCCCTTTCGTAAGTTGAATGCCTTTTGGTAAAGGGGTAGAAACTGAACGTGAGTTTTCCATGCCATATCGTTAGAGGACTGACTTGATCTATTTTTGCTGAGTAAGATGTATGCTGTCTGGTGGTTACGATATGTGCGAGCCGAGTAGGAAGTTAGCTTCTCATAGGTCAGTGATCTCGAATGCCTTTTTCAGGTCTTTTATCAGAGATGTATCGTGGAGGGAGTCGGCTGCGTGTATGGCAATGTCGTCGACGTAAACTGATATGTAGTGGTTGTGTTTAGCATGGACAAACATGCATGGGGCAAGGCCTGATGTCGTAAATCCTTTGGAGGTTGAGAATTTAGTGAAGAGAGCATACCATTCATTCGCAGATTGCTTAATTCCATAAAGACATCGGTTAAGTTTCTATACTGTTTGTCCGTCACGGTACCCAGGTAACGGTCGTAGGTAAATATCATCTTTTAGTTCGCCGTAGAGGAAAGCAGATTTAACATCGATCTGTCGCGGTCGCCATTTGTTTTTCACGCATATCTCGTGGAGGAAGCGTAGAGATTCATAACGGATTACAGGGGGGGAATGTTTCTTCGAAGTCAAAGCCGGGAATTTGTGAAAACCCTATGGCAACGGCTCTTGCCCGAAACCTTACGAAAGTCCCATCTGCATTATGTTTAGTCTTGTAAACCCACTTACTATCGATTTTCTTTCTTCCCATCGGTCTCTCAACAACATCGCAGGTTTCATTCCATTTAGTGCATTAATCTCGTCATCTATTGCAATTGTCTACTGTTCCTTAAGCGTACTGTTAATCACTTGGTGATACGTGGTGGGATCCTCATCCGGTAGTTCAGTAGAATTTCTGCCAAAGCGTACTGGTGGGCGAGAGATCCATCCTGATCTTGTCGATGTTTCCTGTTGCTCGTCTGGTAGGGCCTCATGTTCTTGAGGTTGTTGTTCCAAGGGAGCAGGTTACGGAGTAGGTGACCGTGTGTTAGGTTGATCGTAGTTCTCTGGATGTGGAGGTAATCGAGGAGGAAGGATTTCAATTGCTGTTGTGCGGTTGGTAGGTGTCGAACTCGGGTCCAATTCCAAAGTCTTACTGTACAATTGCACGTCTATTGGAAAGGAGGGAGGATGGACCGTCGCAAATTGGGTTTCCGGAGCAGGTGTTGTACTTGGCACTTCCGATTGTTCAACCGATTTAGTGGTCCAGTGTACCTGTCGTGTTTCGATTATCTTATATTGGATGGGGATGTATATCCGGTATATCTTATCTGAGGATGTGTATCCAACAAGATAGCCTTCGATCGCCTGGGGCTCTAGCTTCGTTCCTGGTTTCCTGGTCTCTTCAGTTATGTGGACGAAGCATTTGGTCCCGTATGGGCGGAGGTAGTTGATCAACGGATTTGAATTGTAGAGAGATTCATAGTGCGTTGAACCTCCTATGGATCGGTTTGAAAGACGGATTCTGAGGTATACGGCGGTTGCGATTGCTTCTGCAAAAAGTTGTAGAGTTAAACCTTTTAACATGAACCTAGTGGCGGTTTTTATGGTCCTATTATACCGTTTAGCAACGCAATTTGATTCATATGAGTAGGGTGGAGTTTTGTCATGAAGTATTCGATGTGCGTGAAACAGGTTTGGCATTTCATGGTTCACGTATTCACCACCATTATCAGTCCTGAATTGTTTGATTATGGCGTTATCTAGGGTTTGTAGCTCCTGGATAAAACGTTAGAAGATTTCAACCGTATCGGATTTACCTTGATCGGGTAAATTCAGGTGTAGGTCTGCCGACATTAATGAAGGTGATTTAGTACCAAGAATTACCAAAGGATGGTGTCGAGAATTTTCCGCTTAAGTCAGAGTGAATTAACTGGAAGGGGTTTTGGCAAAGGTGCTGTGTTTGTTCTAGTTTTCGTTTGGACGACTTTGAGCTAATGCAAGTTTCGCATTGCCAGCCTGTATGAAGCTTAGGGATATAAGGTGTGTCGGAGTATTTGTGAGAGCGAAGGTAGGCTGCTGAGGGATGACCCAAGGCTTCATGCCACTCCAGATAGGTCATTTTGTATGCCTGTTCCTTTCTTTCCTGCACGACATAATCTTGTCCGTCAAGCTTGCCCCATGAAACCTCTTTATTCTCTCCCATGACATACATGTCCTTCCCTGAACTGCATAAAGAAAATCCTTCTAACAAAGTAACGATAGCGCGCCACGATAAGAAATTGCATTAACTCAACTTAGGAACCCAGAGTACACGTGGAAGAAAAACAAGAGGTACATGGCCATTAAATGTTTTGGCCATGAGCTTAACTGTTCCACGGCCGCATGACTCTATTAAAGAGTCATAGCCTAACTTGACATTTCCTTTTTCTGGTTCACTGTTTATAAGAAGATCTAGGTTGCATGTCATATGTGAGCTTGCGCCTGTATCGTATACCCAATGGTGTGGGTGAGGGGTCTTTGGCGTAGCGGTAAGGGTTGAGGATGTACTGACCGGTTTGGATGTCTCTTCCTTGCCGATCTTGGCGGTGTCAATCGCCTTCCTTTCCTTCTTCTTTTGGTTATCAGTCTTGAGTTTAGGACACTCTTTCCAAGTATGCCCTTCATTGCGTGCAGAGGGGTAATGCTTTTTGCAGTATGAGCATTCCTTGGCTGTGACCGATGTCCTGTTTCCCTTTCGATATGGTTGTTCCTTCCCTTTTCCATTGACAGTGGCGGTTTTATACGCCTTGTCTTCTTCAGAGTTAACCGAAGTTTCAAGGTCCCACAACCAGTTATACAAATGGTTGTAGGTAAGGTCCTCCTTGGTTTAGAGGTTGTCGACAATATTGTTCATCGACTCGGGAAGGGACCGGAGAAGGACAGTAACTTTTGCTTCCATTGACTGGAATACCGTCTTAAATGCAAAAGGTAGGGCGTAACAGTCATTTTCGGTAGCAGAGGTGCAACGGTGTTGGAGGAGATTCCAGTGGGTGTCGAACCTGCCGGTATGATCAGCGATGGGTTCAGACGACCCGTATTGGTATCGAGAACAGTGTTGACTTGGTCGAAGATAGGAGAAGGTGTTTGCTCTGTCAAATTTATCCTTGAACGCCGTCCAGATTGCGTGAGGCATTTTGTGGGTTGCCTGGAGGATGAGCCATTTTGGATCAATGGTCTCGAGCAAGTAGGAAGATGCTCAGTAGTAGCGATGGCGAAATTCATCTATAGGGTCAACATTCGCCAGATCCCCATCTTCATCCCGTATTTCATGGGGGATGGTTTCTGTTCCTTGCACAATGTCCCTGCACTTGAACAGTCTGAGGATGTACTCGTAGATGTCATGCTATGTATGGTAGTTCTCTGACACTGTCAGCTTTGAGATGGAGCTGAGTTTGTAGCTGGGTGCGAAGCCGGGTTTAGAGTTATTAGCGTGTGTCCGTGCCCTTTGGTCAATGAGCAGAGGGGTTGCTAGGGGATTGTCTGTCGAAGGTTCAGGGACGGTGGTTGAGGCTGTGGCCATGGTGGATTTTGGTTACACAAGATGTGTTCTTCGAATTGCTCTCTGTGACCACACACTCCCTTTAAGTCCACACAACTATTATCAAGCCTAAAAGTAACACATTCACCTATCAAGGATTTTTCTGGGAGTGTCCACCCTCACATGTGTTAACTTCCAGGTAGTTGATAAAGTGTGTGGGGGAGTGGTGGGTAAAACTTGTGCGTAGAAAGAGAGGAAAAAGAAGGGCAATGAGGCGAACGGTGAAAAGAGCTTGGTTAAGTAGTGGTTAACGCCGAGAGTCTTTCACCAAGACTTGTGTAATGCCGAGGCTGAGAATGTCTGGTTTCGTCTAGAAGGAGTGTTTTGTCTTGTCGATGTTTGATGCCAAGATATAAACTTTCCCCAGAATAATGTTTCGGGGTATAATTTTGGTGGGAAATGTGGATCGATGGCAGGACGGGTTTCGCCTTGTTGACTGTGAGGTTTCGTGGTCTGTTGGAGGGTGTAAATGTATATCCTAAAGATATAGGCTGCCCGGGCTCATAACCTGTTCAAATTGGTATGGGCACGATCTTATATCAATCGGAATATACTAACGCAATATTAAGCGTGTATTGCGGGCACGCCTTGACGAGGAGATGTAGATTTATAAATGTAGATTGGCAGGTAGTCTGTTCCTTATTTTTATAAGCGAGAAAAGTGGGCGGTAGCCCCTATATATACAAGAGTGCGCCCTCCTGTTATCTAAAAGAATATAAAAGGGAAAAATAGAAGTACGAACGTGTTTTACCGTAACGTCAGTAGGAAAAGCATAAGTGCAAACGTATTTGACCCTGAAAACCTGCCAAGAAAATCCTAATATTTTTTATAAATCTGTAGTGGTGTGAGGGGTTTCGTTGTGGATGATAAGACATAGAGGACGGAACAATAACCGCTAAAATATGTGATAAGCAAGCGAAATAACCCGAATACCAGATAAAGAATATACATAGGAATCCTTATCGTAATAATGAAATATAACAGAAATAAATGCACAGTATGTCCTAGCTGTAGTAATGTATGCGGTGTAATAGGTATTGCCGAAACACTAACCAAGTAAGACAATATACGATATGTTCAAGGAAATATTCATATGAAAACGAATATGATATTTAAACAAACCCGGATCAACATTATCAAGCACCTGCTATGGAACTACAGTACCTATATCCGCCAATAGGAAAATCCTAACCATGATAATAGACTTCAAGATTAGGCAATAATAACAAAACCCGACGTGACCCAATGGGCCTAGATGGAACCAAATGACGCCCACGACTGAACCTCTGACGAGCAGAATTTATACGAAGAAGGAACAATACCCTTTGCCTGAGGTGTGCCAGACCCGTGCACAGGTCCAGTGACTGCCGAAACGCAAGAGATAAGAAGGACTACACCATGCAATACAACAGCAAGATCATTAATAAGCACAGGAAACTAAGAACCAACCTGCACGAAATTGACACCAGAGAGGCACCTGTCAAGTCAGGAAACGAAGAAAGTCCACAGTAAGGGATCGGCTGCAGGACAAGAAAACTAAAACCATCGGAATCAGCAATATATGCATGGTACTTGCCAACACAGAAACATTGTAACCAGAAAAAGACCTTGCCATAGTAATAATGCAATTATAGGGTAAAGACAAGAGTGTCATCATTAATGGCATGACTGAGTCAGGCGCTACATAAAACCTGATCGATAGGTAGTACAGCCAACAACCCGGTATACGAACGAAGAAAGCAAAAGAAATAAGGGAAATCTAACTGGATGATAGGGAGCTAAGCGCTATGGGACCTATTACCCATATAGGTGAAGTACCTATGGACATTGGCAGCCAATGGGATGTGGCAACCTTCCAAATCACAGATTTGCCCAACCATGAGTGAGTTTTAGGGCTGCCCTGGTTAAGAAGACACAATCCCAAGATCGACGGAGAATGCACAAAGATAACATTCAATAGCGAAATGTGTACAACGGTATGCCTAGAAAGCTCGGCAGCAGTGAACCTAGTCCCTGAAGCACAATCCCTGGAAGAGAATTATACTATGCACTTCTCCAAGATCCAGGCCAAGGATGTCCAGAACATCAAAATACAAAGATTAAGTGACACAGTAACAATCAATACCACGGGATCACCACGGGCAGCAGGACACGACCTGTATGCAGGCGAGAAAGTTAAGATACAGGCAAAGAACCTAAAACCTGTCACTAGCGGATTAGCCAGGAAACTCTCAGGCGGGAGTTATGGGCGGATAGCGGTATCTAGCAGTTTGGCTGTTAACTATCAAATTCCTCTCAATGCTAGAGATATCCACGCTAACTATATAGCTGAAATCAAGGTACAGCTGGTTGACCTGGGAAAGGACGATAACACATTCGAGCTAGGAAGCAGAGTGGTACAATTAATATGTGACAAGATTGTCATTGGACAATGCGATATATAGGAGCAATTTTCAGCTACTATGAGAGGCTAAGTTCAGTTTGAAAGTACTAACAAACCTGAACACCAAAGAATCAAGATGAAGGCAATCTCAGCAATCACCTGTGATAAGCTCTATCGAATAGTAGAAGTCACAGTGATCCTCCAATGGCAGTATGCAACAAACAAGCCTTAAAGGATTAAAACAATCAACCTCAGGCCTGAATTGGACATTAAGGCAAAGAGAGGACAACAAAAGGAGAAGACATAGAATATTGTACCAATGGAGAATCATCAATACCTTGACATGTTCGAGGTAGAAGAAGCAACGCAGCTACTACCGCAACAGGCAAAGGTTGATTTAGAGATCAACTTAAAGAAAGGAGAAATGGTACTAGCAAGAAAGCTATACCCATTGGGAGAAACAGAACTGGAAGAACTAAGAGAATATCTCCATCACAACAGAAACTAAGGCTGGATCAGAGATTCTCATACAAACAGAGGATCCCCAAATCTCTTTGTCAAAAAGAAAGATGGTAAACTAAGACTATGCGTGGATTACCTAGGACTGAACGAAGTCACCAAAAGAGACTGATACCTGCTACCAATGATAGCAGAGGCCCTGGATAGGCTAAGGACAGCCAAAACATTCACTACTCTCAATGTCTGATATTCCTTCAACAATATCCGGATCACAGAAGCAGACAAATGCAAAACAACATATATGAATATAATGTCATACCCTTTGGACTTAAGAACGTCCAAGCTGCCTTCTAGAGACTTGTCAACAGAATCATAAGCCGGTTCCTGTACATCAGTTGTATTGTCTACATATACAACATTCTGATATACTGCTTAAACCTGAACAATACTGAAGTCATGTCAGCAAGATCATGGAAGCCTAACGAAAGGAAGGACTCACACTCCAGACAAATAAGTGTGTGTTTCATAAACAATAAACAGAATACCTGGGCTTTTTCATCAATATAGACGGAGTGATTGTTGATCCCGTCAAGACCAAAGTAATATGGGAGTGGAAACCAGCAGAATGTAAGAAAGGTGTACAGTGCTCTATTGGGATTATTCAACTTCTATTGAGAATTCATAGAAGGGTCCAGCCGTATAGCCAAACCCTTATATCAGCTCCACAAGAATGAGCTCAAATGGAACTTAACGAACCGATAACAATTAGGATTCGATGAATTACGATGACACCTAACCACTTCACCACTCCTAGTACACTATGATACAGCAAGAGTGATCTTGATAGAAACTGATAAAGCAAAATATGTATGCCCTGGCATATTATCACCAAAGGCGAAGGATTCAAAATAGGGACCAGTGGCCTACTGCTTGAAAACGATGTCATTACTGACATGCAACTATGAGATACACGACAATGAGCAGTTAGCAATTGTGCAAGCTCTAAAAGAATGGAGAAGATATGCAAAAGGAAGTCGACATCAAGTACTTATAGTTACCGACTACAAGAACTTGGTAGCCTTTACCACTATAAAAGAACTCATTGACTGACAAATTCGCACTAGCAGAACAATCTGCCAATACAATATCAAGATACAATACTGACTTGGAAAAGAAGGAGGTATGCTAGACGCCGTATAGAGAAGATTGGAAGACATCCCAGGAAAAAACAACCAATGGCTTAAACAGAAAAACAAAATCCTACTACCCACAGAACCCTAGTTTGAAGCAAGGGAAGTAGTCAATTTTACAGAAGATGACACAGGAATTTCAGAAGCAAGCAAAACCGATATACAGATAAGGGTAACCCAGGATGCTCTAGCAAGAGGAGACAAGGAGATGAAAGGAGTAGCATTTGGTGCAGGCCTATGAGAGGAAGGATTCCTCTGTTATGAAGGGAAAATTTGGGTCCCTGAAGAAGAAACGATAAGGACAATGATTATACAACAAATCCAGAAAGCACCAACAGACAGCCTTGTGGAACAATAAAAACTACGGCCCTTCTACCCAGGCAATATTAGTGGCCAAAGATGGGAGATGATATCAAACGATATTTCAAAAGCTGCAATACCTGCTTAAGGAAGAAAGCAATCAGGCATGCACCATATGGATTACTGCAGCTAAACAAATCACAACACCAACCATGGAAATCTATAGCAATGAATTTTCTCACCAACCTTCCAATATCGGCCGCCTATGACAGTATACTGGTGGTAATTGACCGATTAACCAATATGACTGATTTCATACCTTGCTATAAGGACATGAATACTAATGACTTTATGCAAATATTCCTGTTCGAAATCGTTCGCATACATCGACTGCCACTAGTTATTATCACGGATTGAGGAACCTTGTTCACATCAGATTCACGAAGAGAAACGACCAAATCAATAGGGATAGAAAGGATCTTTAGTACCGCTTTCCATCCTCAAATGGATGTACAAACCAAGAGGACACATGGGATACTCCAACAATACCTACGAGCCTATATCAACTATCAACAGGATGTCATAGCCAACCTACTGCCATTGGTAGAATTCGCATACAACAACTTAAAACAAGAAACAATTAAGCCCACATTATTCTATGTGAATAATGGTTAACACATAGAGTATGAGGCAACTGGCCACATGATACCAAAAGAAAGAACCAATAAGGAAGAAATGAGTAAGCTACACAATATCCTCCATCAGGAAATGGTCTCTCTACAGTTATGCCAAAAGGGAAATTACCATCAGCACACAAAAACCCGGTCCGTATCTCAAGTCACGAGATCTATTCTGGTTACTGCCAAGGCACATCAGGACCACAAGACAGTGTGTTGTTATTCAATGCTGTCAGCTCACTTGCAACCGGTAACTACTTCTCAGTAGGTTGGATAAATATGAACAAGCGTCCATATAGTCCGGCATTGAGCGTGACGCTAATCTCAGCCACCAAGGTAGGAGTTCTATTGGAATGAGTACAGTGCAAAGAGGCGCAAACCGGGCCCTCTAAATAGGCCAAACGCCCTTTGGAACTATTTTACCACATCAAAGTATATGGAAAAAAAAAAAGAACTGAGAGGAAGGGAATTCTGAAAGGAATAAACAAGTGCTTTTTTTTTTTTAATAATGTGTTTTATAAAAGAAGAATTCCAAAACAAAAAGTGAAAATTTTGGTGAGAGTGAAATTAGTGACAGAATCTACTTAGCACTATGCTGAAAAATACAAAGGAGTTTGAATTACTAAGAGACTGTAAGAATCACATAATATGAGGCTCTGGCAAGCCATAGTAGCACCAATTTGAGACCCAGATATCATCCATATTCGCAACAACTATGCCACAGCTGAACAAGCATCGCAAGCGCCTACGTACGATTGGATCCCTGGGTGGGAGTTCCAAAAAGGTTTACCGGCCTACCAACGATTCAATTCTCAATACTGTCTGCAGTGACTTAGAGAAAGTTCCGCCTCCCCCAACTCAGCCACAAGGGCCAAATAAGCATCAATTGTCGGACAAACAACCTGCTTCGAAGGACAAGAGTTTTATCGGTAGCTCAGCAGAGAAGAAAGGGCCTTCAAAGAGCACTCTATGGCGTAGAGCAAAGAAAGAAAAGGAGAGACGAAGGATAGAAGAGGCTAGTAGAGAGGGGAGAGACAGCATGGAAAATAATTGGGAAGACGTTGAGAGGCAGGTGGAGGACAAATGGCCTATGGTATCAAAAGACATAAGGGTAATAGTCCTGAAAAAAGGTATGATCATATAAAACACAAGTTAATCCATGATATAAATAATGAAAGAACTATACTAAGATCAATATGACTGGTGTACTAGGAGTTGATGATATACGAAGAGTATTAAGGCGAAAGAAGAGGATTCCCCGCAGTACCTCAGACCTTGAACGATACTATCAAGTAGACCAGTTCATGAACTGGCAGCTGAAGTATCCTGATCTTCCACGGAAAGCTGCTGCACTCAGCACAGCAACTGGCTGGGGCAGGAGTAAGCATGTAGCAGCAAATATTATTCGCTGGGAGAAGAGTTGGATAAAGACAAGAACAATTCTATTAAGCCAACGGGGAAAGCATGCTAAGTCACAAAGCATGCTTAATGATGAAGGTACCATGATTGCTGTAAGAGAGTATTTGGAGAGTGCTGGTGATAGAATGTACTTCTTTTATGATTCGTCTTCTAAATTTATATATAAATATGAACTTATTAACAATTATTCATTTATTAGATATTTCAGGACCTGGCCTTGCGAGAGCTGTCACCGAATATTGGACAAAGCGAACCAGTTACCTGGATGCACAGATTCGGGTCTCCTGTGTTTATCAAGCACTGATAGAGAAGCAAACCAATGGGAAAATGAGTTAGACAGCTTCCACAGCAATTAAATGGTTGAAGAAATTGGACTTTGAATGGAAGGTAGTACGCAAGGGGGTGTATATTGATGGCCATGAGAAGTCTGATGTGGTATTTTATCGACAACAGTGCTTTCTTCCACAAGGGAAGGAGCTAGAACAAAGGATGCCCAAATGGTCACCCTCAGGCCAATTGGAAAATGCTCCTCTGCCAGCTGGTAAGCGATTGTTGATTCCTTGTGCCCATGATGAATGCACATTTCTTTCAAATGATGGTGTGCATCATCAATGGGTTCATGAGGATAAACATCTTATCAGAAAGAAGTCTAAAGGTCAAGGCCTAATGGTTTCTGACTTTATTCTTCCCTGCAATCGGCTTGAAGTACCTGCCTCAACACTACTACCTGCATCACTTGCAAATCGCGATTCAGAACCAATTCCTGGTCTTAAACTCAATCCTCGACAAGCTACCGAATATATAAAGATTGGAAAAGGATCTTGGTGGAAAGGTGAACACTTGGTAGACCAGGTCTTGAATATTGCAATTCCAATCTTTGAAACCACCTTTCCTAATGCGCAAGCACTTTTCCTCTTTGACCATGCAACATCTCATACCGCCGATGCACCAAATGCCCTCAGGTCTACACATATGAATATGGATCCAGGTGGAAAACAGCCTCATATGCGAGATGGCTGGTATTATAAACCGAATGGTGTTAATTTATATAGACAAAAGATGAGTTTCTGTCCAGAGGATCTCTCTATTCCTGAATGTTGGCGAGGAATGCCAAAGGGATGCAAGGCTGTTCTTAAGGAACGTGGTCTTTGGCCTGAAGGAGGACTAAGGTATGACTGTCAAAGCAGGAAACTTAAGAAGGATCAAAGTCATAGTGGCAATAGTTGCTGTGCTAGAGGGCTACTTTCAGTACAGCCTGACTTTATGGAACAAAAGTCGCGCCTGCAAGAATAGATTGAAAGAAGAGGCCATCTTTGCATGTTTTTTCCCAAATATCGTTGTTAACTCAATTGGATTGAGTACAGGTGGGGGAGAGCAAAGTTGTATACAAGGAAGAATTGCCAATATAATTGGCCTTCACTGGTTAAAACAGTACCAAAAGCTTTAAAAGAGATACCCCCACAGTTACTTCTTAAATACTGGTTGAAGAGTACTCGCATACTAAATGCCTACTATAAGGGATTACGATATGTACTTCTCAATTCACTGATGTTGTATATAAAAGTCATCGCTGTGTTCCTGTGACATAAATCTTTTGTCATGTCTCCTTTCTTTTGTTAAATGTATTATTATACTAAATAAAAGGTGCAATTTTATTGATTTCTGCATCATCCACCATTCCACCGGTTGCTGGCATCATACGTAGGTGTCTCATTCGCCCTCTTCTATGTCTTGGCAATTCCGGGCTCAACTGCGATTGGTTGCCACGGACTTCCCGTTACACCGGGGGACCCACCTTTAGGCACTTTGCACGGTAGTATTAGGCAATGATCAACTATTGATCTTAGGGCTATGGTTATGTTCTATTGATAGCCAAACCCTATGGTTCCTATCGAACAAAGCCAATAGAGGAGGGGAGAGGTAAAGAGGTAAAGTAATTATATAGGAAAGAACTTAGATAGTTGCGTGAAGAGTCCTAACTACAGGCCGCTCTATCTTCTAAGATTTTTTTTTCAACTTTTTTTTTTTATATCATATATTTATTGTTAAGGTATAAGAACTTGTATGCAGCACTAGCTATGGCATAAACAAAACATTAATCCCAAAAACCAAAAACAAAGGAAACGATCGGCACATGAAACTACAACTGGGTAGGTAAATGTCAATACACCATGTATGGTAAACTCAAGTAAGGAAAAACCAGCCCAGGGAAACATTCAGAAACCAAGCCTTCAAGTAAGGAAAAATCCAAGGTTCTAAGAACATGTGGAGGAAAATAGCGGGCAGGCAGGAGACCCTGCAGGGGTGTGGGTGACCAAAGGAGGTGGAGAAGAGGGAGCGGACAACAACATAGCAGGGGGGAAGCCAACTAGCGTCTCAAGTAAATAGGCGACCAGGTTGAGCAGGAGTGGTATGAAGGACCAGATGGGGACGGTCGGGCCTATTCCCATGAAGCCTGACAGGCGGCGCCTGCAGGAATCGGCTGTGGCCCAGCCAGAGTTTATGGCATGCTGGAAATCTTGATCATAGTCCCAGCATCGTAGTCAGCGGGTGGGATCCCCCTCAGAGGGCCATGAGGTGTGCAGGGCCAGGTAGCTCTTATAGGCACACATCTGGTTAATGCAGCCCGCAATGAAGTTGCCCAGGCCCATGAAATGATATGGTGACAGGGACGGTTTGTTTGGATAGAAGGGTGGGTTAGGAGAGGCTTCTCCAAGGTCATTGATAAAGTTCTGGTTGGCCCACCTCCAAAGGCCAGTGTAGGCGGTGCGCATAACAGGTAGCGGGGGGAGAGGAGGACCAAGGGTGGTGAGATCTGCCTGTGGTATAGGGGAGAAGGACAGGGATCCCAAGATAAGGAGGATAAGGTGGGCGATCGAATCCATCAGGAGGTGTGTGCGGACCAGAGGTGAGGGAGGAGCAGTTTTCCAATGGAGAGGATTGATATTGGGTTGGAGACCAATAGCGAGGTGTCACTATGAGTCAAGAGCGCGGAATTGGAGGAGGGAGGAAAAGTCCAGGAGGAGCCTTCCTGCGGCAGAGTTGATGGTTGGGGGGCACAAACAAGTCTCAGTGCAGCAATCCTATGCCAGTGAGCGCATAAGAGGGTGATATGTAGGAGGCAGCTCTCCAAGTAGGGGACAAAGAGTTTGGTCGAGCGGAAGCAATTGGTAATCCATCTCTGGATCTGGTGCCAGAAGAGGTCCATATGCCGTAGCATTCTGTGGGAGGGTGTAAAGAGGTCAGCCCCATCAGAGAGGATGGGGAGGAGGAGGGAGAGGCCAGCCCCTAGTGGGGAAAGCATGTGAACAGCCGCAAAGGCACCTTGAGCAAGGGCAAGGGGCTTGAAGAGATCAGGGAAGGTAGAAAGGGACGAGATGAGCCAGCAGCCAAGCCACGTGGGAGAGCTGGCAGGCTGGAAGACCTGCCCATCCAAGTATATAGGAATAATGCAAGGAGTGCTCCGCAGGGTCTTAGTGCTCCAGTGGATAAGCTCCGTCTTAGGAACAGAGAAGTGAATATTGCGCGCTGACACGTGGCGCTTGGTCCTGAGGAAAGCCGCTTGCATTAGCTGAACATTACAGCAGTAGGAAGAGGAAGATATACTCAATGCAAAATCATCAACATATGAAAGAATAAGGCCACTAGATAGGGAAAAATGAAGAGAAGTAACATAAATGACAAAAAGAAAAGGAGATACAGGAGACCCCTGAGGGGTGCTAACAAAAAGGGAAGAAAATATTCCCTGTGAGCCCTGAGAAAGAAGACGGCAGGTCCGGCCGGTAAGGAAGGACCTGACCCAGGAGATAAGACGGTGGTTGTCGCCTTTTTTCCTGAGTATGGTGGAGAGATTTATCGGGATGCACCTTATCAAAATGCCCTTTGATATCAAGGAAGATGGAGGAGACACAGAGGGCGGGCTGGTGCAGGGTGCGGATTGTGTGAGCAAGGATGGTGACGGCATCAACGGAGGAGAGGCCCGCCAAGGAGCCACATTGATTAGGAGTGCGTAGACCATAGGCCCAGGCGAGTAGGACGATGCAGGAGGAGACAATTCTCTCCAGAAACCTGGGAGATTGTTTCGAGAAGGACGATGACCCTGAAGGAGGCCCTGGTGTCATAGGATGGCTTACCTGGTTTGTCCAGGACCACACCGTTGGCCTTTTTAGGGGATGGAGGGTGGAAACAATAGAGGAGAAGTGGGGAGAGGAGTGAAACATGCAGGATGGGGGAGGTGCGTTGGAAAACCTTAATACCCCATAGGGGGCAGTGTCAGGACCTGGTGCTGAGGAGGAAGAGGAGGCCTTGAGGGCGGCGGAGATCGCATCTAAAGGACAGCTCGGGGGCATCTGACTAGGAGTGGTGAATGGAGGGGCAGTGGGGTGAGGACCGTGGTGGAAAGAAGTGATACAGGAGGGCATTATTAATAGACTCTGGGTTATTGGCCACGGGGAGTGTGGGGAGGCGAGTTGTGGAGGAGCCTAGGGCCTGAGGTTTGGTGGCCCAGAGGGTGGAGGGAGTGGCGTTGCGGAGGCAGGAGATCCAGGGGCCATTTTGCTCGCAATATGGCTTTCAAGTAGCCGAGCCGGGCAAGTTAGGCGGCAGAGATGTCGCTCGAAGAGCGGGAAGCAGGTGCCTCTGGAGCTACGCAGTGGTTGTCCTTTCTAAGGGTAGAGAGGAGGGGTGACCAAATGGGCTTACCCCAGAGAGATCGTAGGGAGCGCGGGTTATGGTTGTGTAGGAGGGAGCGAACACGACCAAATTTGGTCTCAACCCATAAGGATAGTGAGGCGGCGGTGGGGAGGCGGGAGGGGTCCGAGACAGACAGCTCTTCAAGCAAGGGCAAGAGGGTAGCAAAGTCAGTCAGGGCCCAGTTGGGGCGGGGAGGAGGTTGTGTGTCTTTAGAATGCCTAAAGGAGAGCAAAATGGGGAAGTGGTCTGGGCCAGTTGAGGGGAGGGGAGTGCTCAAAGAGGTGAAAAATAGAAATAATACAGGAGAGGCAAAGGAAAGATGTAACATTGATGGTCTACCCCCACCACGCAAAGAGAAGTGGGTGAAGACTGTAGGGGTATTCACGAGCTAGTGTCCAAGCTCGGCAGCCTGCGAAAAGTCAGTGAAAGAATCTCCTGACTCACAGGGGGAGTGGGCCGGGACCCAGTCAAAAGAAGGGTGGTGGATATTGAAGTCACCCAACGAAAGAACAGGAAACCCGTCCAAAGAAAACAAACCCAGAGGGGAAATCATACGCACGGAGGGTAACCAGCCAGGGAGAGAATTTGAGTTCAGTACACTAAGGTGCGAAAAGGGAAACTCAAACAGTTAGTCAGTCAGTAAAAAATCAATTCCCATAGTGACCGATCTTCCAATGAAAACAGGAAGTTTGACACACATGGAGAGTAGGGAGGAAGAAACATATCAAGCCATCCATGGCTTTTTAGGCGTGGAATAGGGGAGGGAGAAGGACTTGAAGCCAGCAAAAGTAGGGACAGGTTCTGGTAACACGGGAGGATCCTGGATTCACCCTTGGAAACAGGAAAGGAAAGTTCAACTAAGGAATTAAAAAAGGACTAAAACACATTCCAGCTACCCAGGCAGTTGTATAGAGCAAGGGAGAGTCCTAACTACTGGCAGTTATTTACTTTTTTTTTATTTATTTTACTTTGTTTATCTTTAAATCATATATTCATTGTTAAGGTACAAGAACTTGCATGCAGCACTAGCTATGGCATAAATTAAACCTTAATTCAAAAAACCAAAAATAAAAGAAACTAACGGCACATAACTCTCCAACAGGACAGGTAACTGTCCATACACCATGTACGGTAAATTTGTGTAAAGAAAAACCAGCCCAGGAAACTTACAAGTACCTAGCCATCAGATGAGGGAAAACCATAAATAATTTAAAACTTGGGGATGAAAAATGGGGATGGGCAGGGGACACTATGGGGGTGGAGGCAACCAAGGGAGGCGGGGATGAGGAGGTGGATTGCAACATTTCAGGAGGGAAGCCACCATGCGTCTCTTGTACATAGGCAACCAGGTTGAGGAGAAGTAATATAGAGGACCAGATGTGGTGTCCGCGCCTATCCCAACGACACCGTCGAGGTGGAGCCAGCTTGCACCATCAGTGGGCGTGCAGGAGAGTGTGGCGTACACCAAGTCTTCATCAAAATCCCAACATCTTGGACAGAGGGTGGGATATCCTTCGAAAGCCCTGGAGGTATGAAGAGCAAGATAGCTCTGGTCAACCCGCATTGGTGAATGCAGCCCGCCAAGAACTTGCCAAGGCCCATGAAAGGGTGTGGGGACAGGAACAGTTTGTAGGGGTAGTGGTATGAGGGAGGGCAGGCCTCTCCCCAGTCATTGATGAGGGTCTGGTGCGCCCACCTCCTAAGACCAGTATAGGCGGCGCGCATGGCAGGCAGCGGGGGGAGAGGAGGACAGAGTGGTAGAGATCTGCACGTAGCAAGGGGGCGAAGGACAATGATCCAAGAATGGGGAGGATGAGGTGGGCCATTGCATCCACCGGGAGTGTGTGCAGACAGGCGGTGAGGGAGGGGCAGTTTTCGACTAGAGATGATTGACAAGGGGTTAGAGACTCAGTGTGTGGTGATGTTACGACTCTGTAGTGCGATACAGCAGGAGGTAGGGAAAGTCTAGGGGTAACCGCCCTGCGGCTGGGTTGATTTTTGGTGGGGCGCATGTCTGTCTAAGGACAGCAAGCCTATGGCGATGGGCGCCGAGGTAGCCGATAGGAGGGAGGAAGATCTCAAGCTAGAGGACAAAGAGTCTGGTAGACCGGAAGCAGTTGGTAACCCATCTCTGGATCTGGTGCCAGAAGACGTCCATGTATTGTAGCATTCTGTGGGAGGGTATGAAGAGGTCAGCCCAATAGGTGGGGATCAGGAGGAGGAGGGAGTCAGCAAGGCTGTGGAACAGGTGGGGGGAGAGGGTAGCACCTACTGGGGAGAGGCTAGCCCCTAGTGGAGAGAGCCTGCGTACAGTTGCGAAGGTGCCTTGGGCATGGGTAAGTCGTTTTGAGTAGTGAGTTGATATGGAAAGGGATGGAGTGAGCCAGTAACCTAGCAACCTGAGGGATTGGCGGGATTTAAGACATGCACATATTGGTATATGGAGATGATGCAAGGGGAGCTCGGCTGGTTCTTGGTGCGCCAGTGAACGAGATCCGTTTTGGTGACTGAAAAGGGAAAATTGCGCGCCGCTCCAGCACGCTTGATCCTGGAGAAGGCAGCTTGAAACAGCGGATTATTCCGGCAATAGGAAGAAGGTTATACAGTCAACGCAAAGTCATCAACATAGGAACTTATAAGACCTGTGGAAAGGGAGAAATGAAGGGAGGAAAGATAAATAAGAAAAAGTAAAGGAGATACAGGAGACCCCTAAGATGTGGCAACAGAAATGGTAGAAAAAGATTCCAGGTGAGCAGTGGAAGAGAAGACGGCAGGTGCGGCTAGTAAGGAAGGACCTAACCCAGGAGATAAGGTAGTGTTGACTCCTTTTTTCCAGAGTAAAGAGGGGAGAAAATCAGGATCCACATTGTCAAAACCCCATTTGATATCAAGGAAGAGGGTGGAGATACGTAGGGCGGGGCGGGGCAGGGTGCGGACTGTATGGGCAAGGGTGGTGACGGCGTCAAAGTAAGAAAGGCCCGCAATAGAGCCACATTGGTTAGGACTGAGGAGACCACAGGCCCATGCGACGAGGGCGATAAGGAAGGCGCCAAACCTCTCCCAAACCTGGGAGATTGTGTCGTGAAGGACAAGGACCATAAAGGAGATAGGGGTCTCGTAGATTGGCTTGCCTGACATGTCCAGGACTACTCCGTTGGCCTTTTTGAAGGAGGGGGGTTGGTACCTAAGGAGGAGGAGAGGGGAGAGGAGGGCAACCAATGAGTTATCGGTGATGCGGTGGACCACTTTCCATACCCCATAGGGGACAGTATCAGGACTGGGCGCTGAGAAGCCGGATGTGGCCCTGAGGGTAGCAGAAATATCGTCTGTGGACAGCTCAGGGGCATCGGTGTTGGGGCAGAGGATCATGGACACGCATGAGGAGGGACAAGGTGTAAAGAAGTGGTTGAGGAGAGCATAGTTAATAGACTCGGGAGTGTCAGACCCTGGGAGGGAGGGGAAGCGAATTGTGGGAGAACCTAGAGCGAGCCGCTTGGTGACCCAGAGTGAGGAGGTAGTGGTGTTCATGAGGAGGGAGGTCCAGTGGGCCATTTTTGCGCTCTTTATGGCTCTGAAGTAGCCAAGGCGGGCAAGCCTGGCACCAGAGATGACACTGGTAGAATGGGATAGAGCGGGCTTTTCGTGCTGCGCAGTGGTGTTCTTTCCTATTAGTAGAGAGGAGGGGTGACCACTATGGCTTGGCCCTGGGTGACAGGCGCGAGAGGGGTATGTGGTTACAGAGCAAGGAAAAAACCAGCCAGAGGTTTCTGACGAACTAAGAGTTGAGGGAAGCGTAGGTGGGGAGGAGGGCAGCGTCAGGGACTGTAAGCTCCTCAAGAAGGTGCAAGTGGGTGGCCCAGTCAGTGAAGAGCCATTTGGGCCGTGGAGGTAACTGTGTGTCTTTAGGATGCCTTAAAGAGAGCATAATGGGGACATGGTCTGAGCCAGATCATGGGAGGGGTGTGCTCCATGAGGAGAAAAACAGAAATAAACAGGGAGAAGTAATGGAAAGATCTATTACATAGGGCCTACCCCTGTCACCTAAAGGTAAGCGGGTGAAGACCCCTGGGGTATTCAAGAGCTGGTAGCCAAGCTCAGCCCCTCTTAAGAAATAAGGAAAGTAAATTGCTAACTGAGTAGGAGAGTGGGCCCGTCGTAGGTCACAGGAGGGGTAGTGGATGTTGAAATCATCTAGGGAGAGGATAGGAAAGCCATCCAGGGGAAATAACTCAAGAGGAGATATAGTACGCTAAGAGGAGGCACTGCCGTGGAGCAAATATGAGTTCAGGACCCTGAGGCGTGAGAAGGAAAAACCAAACAGTTCCTTGGTCTGGAAAATATCAAGGCTTATAAAGTCTAACCTTCCATAAAAAAACAAGAAGTATGACACTCATGGAGAGTAAAGTGGAGGACACATAACAGGCCACACGTGGCTCCTTAGGGGAGGAACATGGTGGAGAAAAGGACTTGAAACTCGCAAAGGTACGAAAACTACGTTGAAAAACAGGGGGATCCTGGATACGGAACAGGGAAACAGGAAAGGAAAGTTCAACTAAAGAATTAAAAAAGGAAGAAAACACATCCCCGCTATCAAGGCAGTTGTGTTGAGTAAGGGAGAGGAAGGACGATGCCCTAAGAGCCACATGCGCAGGTGAGGAGGTTGTGTCATCCATTACTGGGTAGAGCCTATAAAATCACAGGGGGCAGGAGAGGGGCTGGGCAACACCTGGGTGGGCGGGGCCCTGTGCCGTGAGAAGGACCTGGACATGCAAGGGGTGTACTGAACAGGCCTCCTGGGCCTAGGGGTGGTTAGGTGAATGGCAGGACCTAAAGGACTTGGAGGGGGTGTGGAGGGGCGAGAGACTCTCGTAGTGACAGGGGGAAGATCTGGCAAGATGTCCATCTCGTCATTATATGTGGTGGGTTGGGTGGGAGCCAGAGCAGGGTGGGCGGGAGCTGGTCTGGATGGGCAGTCGCGGTCGCGGGCGGAGTGATCCGTGTCGTACTTCGTACAGCGAAGCGGGCAGGTTAGCTAGTAGCTGAGTAAGACTTTGGTGTTACCCTTCTTGGGGCATGCGGGATTGGAACATCTATCCTCTACTCTCTTGTGATGGAGAGAGCAGAAGGGGCAAACTGGGTAGGGTGTTTTGCATTGTGGGGCCACATAACCAATAGCCTATCAGTTGTGTCACGATTGCCTAGAAGAGCGCTAGGCAGGAAGGACAGAAAAGCAGAGTAAGCCTTGTGAGGCTTACGAGGATTTCGCACACATGACTACGTTAGAGTCATGTGGGTTTTGCGCATGACGCACACTTGTGAGTCATGAGGTTATTATGAGTTGATTTCGCACATATGACTACTTTAGAGTCATGTGGGTTTTGCGCATGACGCACGCTTGTGAGTCATGAGGTTATTATGAGTTGATTTCGCACACATGACCACTTTAGAGTCATGTGGGTTTCGCGCATAAAGCACACTTGTGAGTCATGAGGTTATTATTAGTGCAGATGACCTTCGCACTTAGAAAGTCATATGATGTATGAGTTTCACATGGCTGCGCACTTGCACAGCCATAAGGTTTAGGGTTGCGGGAAGAGGCCTATATAAGGACCCATACGGGGACAGGTAGATAGCTCTTCACACAACCATCTTTGTTATTTCCTATCTATAACTTTA